>CAUYRT010072993.1:0-29741 GCA_963574885.1 Lepilemur ruficaudatus
ATTAAGCTAATAATGATGTCATTAGGGTGGGCCCTGTTCAGTATAACTGGTGTCCTTATAAGAAGAGGAGATTAGGACACAGACAGGTACAGAGGGAAGACCACGTGAAGACTCAGGGAGAGGACAGCCGTCCGCAAGCCAAGGGGAGAGGCTTCCAAAGAAACAACTAACACTGTGACACCTCCATCTCGGACTTCCGGATTCCAGAACTGTGAAGTAAATTTCTGTAGTTTAAACCATCCAGTCTGCAGTGGTTCTTTGTTGTGGCAGCCCCAGCACACTACTGCACTAGAATTTTACAAAGGGGGGGGCTCTGATGAATTTAAAAATGAGTCATTAGACATCTGATGTTGGGCAGGTGGGAGCGGGGTGGAGGAGACGGGTATATTCACACCTAACGGGTGTGGTGCGCACCATCTGGGGGATGGACACACTTGAAGCTCTCACTCAGTTGGGGTAAAGGCAATATATGTAACCTAATCATTTGTACCCCCATAATATGCTGAAATAAAAAAATGCAGATGACCCATTCAGCATCACAAACAATGCAAACAAAATGAAATTGTGATAAAATATTAACAATACCCAAAATAGCAACATCGGTCCCACAGGGCCCTGTCTCTTTTTCTCACTTGTGGATAAGATCCAGAACTTTGTCCCAAATAAGGGCACACTAAAGGATGATGAAAATTCCATTTGCACAGGAACCTCTTAAAGCACTAAGACACTTTCTTTAACTAAAACCTTCCTGATAGCGTACGTACAAACTTGAAATAAAGCTCACTACAAACAAATGGCCAATTTCAACACAAATAAAAGTTGTTTAATTCAGCACATTTTTCCTCTAGCAACTCCCAATTTTAAACAGTATCAGCTAAGAATTTTAGATTATTTAGCTAACAAAATTCACCTCCACCGTACCCTGGAAGTAAGTTCTTTTGAAACAGATTATTGTTCACACTTGGGTTTCCTTTGAGGAGGATGTAAGACAGTCCAGACCTCTCTGGAGGAAGAGTTCAATCATTCATCCTTACCCTACAACTCAAAGGAGAAGAAAGCGAATTGGTGCAGCAATATTCTTGTGTTTGGTTGGTTCTTCATCTAATAACTTGCTCCAAAAAGTATTTAAGGCTGCTATGTCATGGTACATATAATATACAGCCAGACAGCACAAATTAGGAAGAAGAACAAAGGGAATCAGAGAAACAGGCAGAAAACAGATGGAGAAACAAGGCTATCACACAAAACGGAGGTTATGAAGTCCCTGCTAAAGTTGCCCTACAAATCTGGTTCTAAGATTTCCACCAGCTCAAACAAAGAAAAGAGCATCTGTAGCAAACAGCAATTTTTACTTTTCCAAGTGGATAAACTTCACATTGAGGGGAAAGAGAGGCGAGGCGCACGGCCTTTAAGATAAGACTGTCACACAATTTTAGTGTTCTTTCTTACGCTTGGTCTGATTTAGGTCACATAACCAATCTGATGGGTCAGTGTCATCCCCACCAACAGGAGATAAAGTGAGATGGGAGGGGCTGGGCATGATCTGCCACAGTCACCCTGCTTGCAAGCTCCGGGACAGTGCCTGGAACCCAAATCTTGTGACCCACATATCCCAGGGGTACAGGGAAACCCAAATTTCACATCTGCGAGCATGAACTAAAAAACAATGAATTCTCTAAGCCTAGATTTCTAAGCTGCAGTTCCTCCTAGGAGAACTACAATCAAAAAAAAAAAATTTTTTTAATACATGGATCAAAAAGGTTTAGAGATGATATTCAGAACCGTGGTGCAAGCTCACTCCTTCTTCTTCTTCAATAAACATTCATTCTGGGGATTTAAGAATGTAGGAAATATTTTTGTTTCAACCAGAGTGCCACGGTTTCTGAAGAACCTCACAACTCACTCCTTCCCTTGGCTGTCCAAGTTTGGTCTTAAGAAAAACCGGGAAGGAGACTGGAAGTCTACCACCCAAACCAGAAAGGAAAAAGAGGGGAAAGATTCTCTTAAGTCTCACACTGCACCCAGCCTGCATCATCTGACCTAGAAAATACACTCTTCACCAGGCAGCCACAGCCTAACCCAAGGCTTCAGTGGGTGAGCTCTGTAACACTACTTTTAAAACAGAGTGATAAAATTGACCTAGAGAAGGCTCAGCTCTACATTGCTAGGAAAAGAGAAAGAGTATCATGAAATGAAGCACATGTGAAATGGGAAAGAGGATTAAAAAAATATTTCCCCAAAACCCCTTCATCACATACACTCAGAACACACATACACACACCCAGTGTTTCTGAAACTGTTACAGGGCATGTCTACCAGTATGTTTTTATGAAAATAGATGACATAGCTGGTCTTGACGGTGATTTCAGGGTACCAAAAAGATTCATGCTTCAAAAATATACTCCCCACATGATCAATGCCCAGTATTTCTTTAACAGCAATGAAGCCTTTCCTTTAAAACTGGGAGATAGAGCTTATACTGTAAACATCCCAGAATTCAAACTGTACAGATTCATGTTTTGATAGGGAGAAGTTCAAGGCCCAGGAAAGTCCATTTACTCATCCTATCAACAGACATTTTCTGATCATCTACTACATCGCACCAGGCAGTGCAGCAAGTGCTTAGGATACCCTGATTTTGACAAAACAGGCAAAATTCCCTGGCCTTGTGGATCTCACATTCTACCAGGCTGAAATGTAAATTCATACATTTATGAAAATCAGATTTTTCTGAGTGATACATGGTCACAACACGGCAGATTTATGAGCTGTGACATCATTAGGCTCCATAAAATTACAATGAAACAAGAAGATCCTCGTGGATCTCACATTCTGAGGTTGAAAGGAGCACAGAGAGGGAGGCGTTCTGCCCAGACCTGGTCCTCTGGGGAGAGGTGACAAAGAGGCAGGTTCCAGCCAGGAATCAAGCTCTGGGTACCTTTCACTTTTGCTGCAGATGAATAATGCAAAGTTAAACCACAATAAAATCACATGGCCATGTAAAGCCATAAAAAATGACTAAATACTGAATTAAGAGTTTTATGAAGTGCCAGGTAAAAGCTTTATCTGTTCATCCCCCCAAAATGGTTCTGTTTACAGACTAAAAATAAATAATTGCTCTATTTTATCCATTTGGCAACATCCTCTTAAGGCATCATTCTCCATTTTTACAGCTTACATATTTTTTATAAGGAAACCATTCATACTAAAAGGGGCACATTTTCCTGCATTTATGAAGATCAAATTTTGCTGAGTGATATTTGGTCATCATATGGCAGGTTTATTAGTTGTAATGTCATTAGGTTCAATAAAATCACAATGAAATGTGAAACTTGTACTGATGACATGCTGAATTTCCCTATAATAACAAACTTGTGAAAAGAATATAAAATAAGCTGATGTCATTGCTAAAAGCATTTCTTTAATACTATTTAATAGGCATGGCTTTTACGCTCATGAGATATAAATAGAGCTCCCTGAGGAAGCCTCTGCGAGATCTGAGAACTCCGTAAAGACTTGACGTACGTATGTTTATCTAAGTCTATCTAAGCTTCTACAGTCCTTTGCTGAAAACAAATTTACTGCATAATTCAAAGGAGGGTAAATTTGTGCGAGGCTTATCTCCTCTCTTTGCATTTGAACTCAACACACACATTTTGCAATTGACTCCATGCCTGGCTCTGTGCTGACCATTGAATGTATATAGTGAGAAGAATCCAGTCTTGGAGCTGGCTAGGCATTCTCAGTTCTTAAGAAACTAAACTCAGTGTCTAAATAGAGCGCTTTAGGAGCAGTAAAGGAAAGCGCACAGGTAATAAGAGGGCACCGGCAAGGGACAAGCCAGAAACAAGTGGGGATCACAAAGTCAGAGAGGACTTCCCCGAGAAGATGACAGCTGAGTCTCTAGGAGAAGGTTGAGAGAAGAAAAGGAAAAGTGCATTCAGAGCAGAGCAAAGAGCCTGAGAAAGGCTCAGGGATATGAAACAGCTTAAGTGTGTTCCAAGAGAAAAAAATTAAAAGTTACCAACAGTAACTTCTGGCAAGTTCACCATGGGCATCAGGAGACATGCAGCCTTACGCGTAGGAGCTGGAGTTTATCCTGCAGGGAACTTGCACGGACCACAGAGTAACAAAGGGCAAGCCTAACCAGTTAGAAAGCTGCTGTCCCAGCCCAGGCAAAGACAGGCGAGGTCAACCTGCCAGGGCCACGCCTCCACCACAGAGGGAGCCCAGCACCAGTGGGTCCCTGACACGTCCTGCAAAGGATCCAAAGCCCAAACAGTTCATTCTTAACATGTTTATAGATGTTTTGATTAACTTTTAAGGAATCCCAAATACACGTGTAAAATTTTCCCAAAAAAGTATTAATTAGTTCTTATTTGACGTTAAAAGCCTTAAAATTAAAAGCAAAAATTTTTCAATTATTTTTCACTGTCTTTGGCTTTTAACTTACAGCTTTATTTCATATTAAAGAATATCTTCAGCTCTTAAAGGTAAAGATCACAGCAACAGCACAGAGAATAGGCCAGTTAAACTGGGCAGAGTGGCACATGAGCAATGTGAAGCAGATCTCAAATGGTCCAGGTAATTCAGGGTCCCCAAAGTTAGCCAATAATAAATACAATCATAAAGAAATTCAGCCCTGACATTTCATGTAAATAAAAAATATAGAGCCTCTTCTTTAGTGAAAATAATTTTAAGATATTTTTGATAATTTCATCTTTAAATCAACAAGCTTGCTAAGAAACACTATAAAGAGTTTGTCACATTTTGGGGGGGAAAGTATGATTAATGACAATAATCATCTAGTCTAAAATTAGTATTGAGAATTATAAGAGACCCAGAAGTAAAACTGTCTAATTAACATTTCTATAATAAGTTACAGTGAAGGCCACAAATGACCTATCTTGATTAGCAATTTCTCCCATAATGATGGTCCATTAAAAATGCCATTACTTTTAAGACATTGCTTGTAGTCAGACGCAATGAAGTTCTCTATTGCACAAGCTTGCACAGTCTCACACTCTCTCACTCCTTAAGTATCAACTCACTCAGTTTAGAAATCTATAATTATATTTTTATACTTACACTACCCTGTATGCCATTGTAAAGATGTTCAATTTTCATTTGTCTACATACCACAAATGTTAAGATTCCTAAGGTACAATTATCCATTTGTCCTCCTAAGAAAACAAATGATATATGTGGCAGCCTTAATAAATTCTCCATACTTAAGATAACAGAACCAATAGTCTAGTCAGGTCACACCTGGAACGCAATGCTTGGTTCAACTCCATATTAGGAGGGATTCTGCCACCCTGAAATACACCCAGAGCAGAGGTAGAATAGTGACAGGACCCAAGACATGGTCCAGTCATGAGGATTCCACCCCTGGGCCTCTCTCCAACAGCTCCCTCCTCTCCCCAGCTCCACATAACTACCCACTGGAGTTCTGTGGATTGCATCAGAGAGACCTCTCTTGTGCCATCCCTCCTCTTCCAATGACACTGTAATGGCTGTGGTCTTGATTAATGGAGTCTCCTGCATTAATCTTCTAACTAGCTCCCAATCTCTACCAGATCCCATCTCATTCAGGGCTCCAGGTTAACTTTCCTAAAACAATGTACTAATTATGACTATCCTACAGAAAAAAAATTATACTCTTTAGACTCTGTTCAGGGTGCCTCATGAATTTGCTCCAACATAGCCTATTATATTAATATTTCCCATTAACCCCCTTTATCATGAAAGAGTCTTCCCCTCCAGCTATAGTGAAGGATTTGCCTTTCCTCTTATGATCTCTAGAACACCCCATACACATGTCTTTTTGCTTCCTATACCCCTTTCCCACCCATCCCAGGCTCCCCATATCCAAATGCTATTCACCCTTCAAAGATCATTCCAAATGCTACTCCCTCCATAAATCCTTCCTAATAATTTCTACCAAAAATAATCTCTCCTTATATACCTACCTTCTATGACCTACCATTGTAACCTCCTTGAGGGCAGGCCTTGGGTCTGATTTATATTTACCTTATCCAAACTTCACCAATTACACCCTGTAGGCCAAATGAAACCAGTGGATATGTATGTTTGGTTCACAGGGTCACATCTCCAGCTTTTCCTGACATATTAAACATCTGGCAACCTAGGCATGCTCTCTGCAATTTGCCAGTTTCCCACAGTTACCACCAGGCCCTATTGCCCTCTAACACTACAAACAAAGCAGAGAGTCAGTAGCTATGTACAATCTTTTGCTCTCCTGGTTGCTCTCACTGATAGTATCTGCCTGGCTCTCAGAGATGAGTAAATGACTCCTGTAGTAAATGATCCATAAGGACTATCACAAAAGCAACAGCTGAAAGAACTAAATATGCCTGCAAGGGAAAATGGTAACTGCATGATATGATGACTGTATTCAGTATCTTAAAGGATCTCAGGTGGAAATGCAATATTTGTTTGATATTTGTTCGGTATAGGTCTAGGGACTTAAAATAGAAACAATGGGGGAGAACAGAGAACTTTCTGACTTTTGGAATGACTCAAAAGCAAAATGGATTTCCTCATGAGCAATGAATGTCCTTTTCCTAAGCTGTTAAAGCCAAGGCTGCCCAACCACGTGCCAGAGGGTCTGAGAGGGGAAGCTGACCGGCCACCCACAAAGGCCCATTCCACTCAAAGGACCTACCGCAGTTGTCCCTTTCCTAAGCTCATTTGCTGCCTCATGGGAAAGCAGAACACTGGACACAGTAGCACCCAGTCTTTACGGACACACTGCTCATGGGGTGCATGCAGTACAGGAAGAGGATCCGGGAGGAAACCTTGAGAGACCCCATTATTTAAGGATAGTGGAGCATGAAGAACTGGCAGAGAAACGGCAGCCAAAATTAGAAAAAAATGTCAAGAGACTGTGTGGCACAAAAACCAACAGGAGAAAGAGTTTCCAAAAATTCCACTTCAAATGCAGCAGCGTTAAAGAACTGCAAGAATTCTAAAGTGCGCTTTGGATTTAGGAGATGAGGAGATCATCAACCTGGGAAGTTCCAGCACAGTCGCAGGACTAGCAGGAAGGGACAGGGGCTCCCTCATGCTCAAAAAAAGCCTCAACTGTAAGGCAGCATCTCCAGATGGGATATTACATACAGGAATAATGTCATTAGGATTACATTAAAAGCTTTAGTTGATAAGTCTAAGCATTTAAACTATACTTCAACTGTTGTAACCCTCTTTGGTAATTTTTTATGATTCTTTAATATACATCGAGCAAAAATAAAAGGAAAAACGAAGAAACTAAGTAACCCAGGCCATTGACAGTCTCAGGGAAGTCTGAGTTTCAGCACGGTGGATGGTATGAAGTCAACTTCCACTTCTAAAAAAACTGTGCTTATCACAAGAATTTTTTTTTATTTACAAAGACAGCATGCCGTATTTGAGTACCTCTAGTTAGACAAAGAGGACAGCGCTCAGACATCGATCTCTTCCCCTCCTCAATCCTCACTAAATAAAAAGGGCAAAAATTTTCCAGGGCAAAATAAAAAAGAATGGAGATAACTGCACAAGAGAAATGCCAAAAAAAAAAAAATTGAAGGGGAAGGGGAGGAGGCTGGAGAGAAGACTAAAAGGCAGTTTGTGATTTCGCTATAAAGAAAAAACTAAAAGCTAAGTAACTTCAGGAACAAGAAGTCCACAAGAAGCAGGCAATTCCTGCCACAGAACTCAGGTGCTATGGGCTGAATGCTTGTGTTGCTCCCAAAATTCATGTTGAAACTTAACCCCCACTGCAACAGTGTAAGAGATGGGGCCTTTAGGAGGTGACCAGGCGAAAGGGATGAGGACTCTGCTCCACAAATGGGATTGGGGCCCTTATAAAAGAGCTAGAGGGAGCCTGTTTGGCCCTTCTGCCTTCTGTCACGTGAGGACACAGCAATAAGGTACTACCTATGGAGCAGAGGGAAGCCCTCAACGACATGGAATCTAATGCCTTGCTCTTGGACTTCCCAGCTTCCAGAATTGTGAGAAATAAATTTCTATTATTTATAAATTACCCAGTCCAACATATTTTGTTACAGCAGTCTGAATGGACAAAGAGACCAGGAAGGACTTTGGGGGTGGAATGTGGAGGCACAGAGTAGGAAATGAAAACAGGAAAACAGATTTAAAGTCTTTAAAAGCAGCAGTTAAATCTCCTGATCCCATCCCCCATGGACAGGCAGCCACCTTTTACCATCCCTGGCAGAAGATGAAAGGACTGTGGACATGCCAAATGGTGACACTCTCCTGTCCGTGGCCAACAGCCAGAAAACTGGCAGCCAGCTGTGAGCCATCCTCACCCCCCAGCCTCAAAACAAAAAAGAAAATACAAATAGGGGATAATCAAATTCCAGAGAAATTGATATAAGCTGCAGAGACAGCTCCACCAACATGGCCAGGCCCCTGCCTAATCACAACACTGGGAAGCCCACCAGACTTCAATCACTGCCCGGTGCACAGAGCTTCTGACCCGCATCTTAGACCCGTTCCCAAGATGAACAAGGAACCAACAATCACTAGACATCTGAAGATAACCTCCAAAATAAAAGAGAGAGACAAAAACAAAGAGAAGAAGGAACCCAGAATAAACAGAGACACAAAGGGAACAGAAAGAAAAAATACAAAAAAGAATGAAGAAAGATCCTACATCCATGAAATAAATACTGGATGCTGTGTTTTAAAAATTTTTTTTAAATTCATAGAATAAACATGATTTTTTAGAAATTAAAAATATGACAGCAGAAATTAAGAGTCTAACAGAAAGACTGAAAGATTGTAATCTGAGGGACTCCAACAGAAAGCAGAAGAAAAAGGCAACGAGAAAGTAGGAATTATTGAAAGAGGAGGAAAAAACCCCAGAAAATTTATCAATGAACCAATATAAGAACATTTCTGATAAATAAAAGACACAATTATCCTGATTGAAAGAACCCAGCAGGCGCCCAGCAGAGAGTGAAAAAAGAGCCCCACCAAAGCACATGGCTGTAAAACTTCAAAAACAGCTGTAAAGAGAAAAGTATAAAAGGGCCAGAGAGGGGAAAAGAAAAAAGACACGCAGAGGAGGCTGAAACACAGAATGGCACTAGATTGTTCCGTCGCAACACTGGAAGCTAGCAGGCCACACGGCAATGACGTCCAACAGTGAATGACATAAAAAAAAATACTTCCAACCTGTACTGGAGCAGGACTGGACACACTGGCCTAGTGGGTACTTGTGCTTAGTCATCCCTCTATGCTCCAATGCTTCTCTATGACACTGGCCATACCACACGTACACCAGAACTTTAAAGACTGTGTTTTCACTAGACTATGAATCCTCAAGAGCTGCCTTCTCCACTTGTATACAACCAACACTCACCACGCTGCCTGACATGAAATGCCATTTTTGTGTTAGGTATGGATACATATGTATGTGGTATGGATATATGTATGTGGTATGTATGGATATATAAACATTTATTTCCAGAAGTACAAAGGCACATCAACATATCAACACACATGTACTACCTGATAATGTTTTTTATATGCCAGAACAGTTAGAATTCAATAATTTTACAATACACTTTAATAATTTCCCGTCATAAAGTCCCCCCCGCAAAAAAAAATCTGATTTAAGTTGAAATCTACATCTGAAACATCTCTTTGACTAAGTACAAGTACATACAAAATCCATAATCTCTTTTGGGTCATTCCCATAGCTTGACTAAACTCAGAACAGCGAGGAAGGCTACATGAATCTATGACTACCTCATGGATTCTAAATTAAAGCTCAGAAACATCCACAATGAATAAAAAAATCCATAGTTGGAAATCAATACCTGCCTTACCTAATAAACCTAAAGATTTTATGGTCTAAAATATAAAATTTATTGATTTCAAATTAATTTTAGCACACCCAGTCTCTGTTTATTAAGCACATTCTAATATTTTAAGATACCCTAATTTTATATTCTTCCCAAGAGGGAAAGATAGTTATTATTCTCATGAAAATCATGATATTAATGTTAATTTTTTTTAAAATCTGTTTTCCTCTCCCCTACAATTAAGCCAAAACCAATTTCCTTGGTAACCACCCAATACCTTTTCCATAAGATATTTCAGATCCATCTCAAATAGGTTCAGAGGGGAGTAGGGAGACTTAAATAAACATAAAAAAGCAAGAGCTCTGTTTGCCATTTAAATCTTTGGCTGAGCCTACAGTATGTTTTTAATTGCTATTAGTTAAAATACTTCTTGTCATATTGATACAGTAGACAAAATTAACTCTGAAAAGTCTAACTTGAATGCCAGATTATGTCAATAACTCATAATCTTTAGTTTCACAAAGTGGTAAAACAGAATTATGATTATCTAAATGATTTCAGCTAATCAACAATTTAGGACAAAGTGCAGACCAGTATACTCTCATATACCTTTCCTCATATTCCACAAAGTATTATATAAGATGACCAAACCAAGGTTGTTCCAATAACTCATACAAAGCAGAACCAACTGATATCTTCATAATTTTACCCTTTATCCTTTTGAAATTGTTTTAGAAAATAATTCTCAAAAAAATGCATTTTATAATATATAAAGGGTATCCTGAAAATAGACCTATGTTAATTGTATCTTTAAAATCATACTAGTTAAATCAGAGTTCAATAGCTCCATGCTGACTTCTAGTTTACAAGAGCACACAAACATATCTTCTAAAGTACCTGATTTTGACTTCAGGATAACCTGAATGGTATGACCATCATTGGTGACTTCACAGTCTCGGCAGACCACATAATTCGGAGAGAGGCGGATGTCCAGCAGTGAAGGGTCATACCTGGCTTCTCTTGAGTTCAGGTTAATAGGAGACTGGTATTCCCCATTAGCATCAGGAAAAACCAAACCCCACTCAACACCTAAGGACAAAAAGAAAGAAATTAAGAACATGTTAAAAAAAACAAGTTACAGTAAAATTTGACATGTAAAAACTAGTACAAACACTTTTATGGCCCTTGACATTATGAAGAGGGTTATGACTACCATCACCATACAGATGAAATTTGGTAAAGGTGAGTTTTTGCATTCATTATTTGAATGATCTAATATCATCAAATACCACACACAAAACCCTGGAGTAACAAAATATTTTTATTTGTCCACATAGATGTAATAATTTATGACTCTAGGAAATTTAAGTCATCTTTAAGCGATTAGAAAAAATGACACCACAAAAATTTCCTCTGCTCATTAGTTCAATTATGCTCAGTACTCGGGGAATAGCTGTAACTTTCACCAGGCTTGGTGAGAGCCAAAAACTGTAATTCTGATGCTAGCGAATAAACACCTCTTATCAGAAATGCAAATACAATATTTTAAAGTGTGCACATGTATACACGCATATACATATCTAAATGCATATACAATATTTACTGTTTCCAAATTTTACAATATATTCTATATTCGTTTCAATATATGTGGTAAACATCAGTAACGGTTAGCTCTGTTAGGAGCCCTGTGTCTTCAGGGATACATTCAGGAAATTAAATTTTTTTAAAAGCCAACTCCTTCTGGCCAAGCCCAGCGATCCAGCCTACAATTAAAGACGTGTGTGAGAAAGCTGCGCGTCGCTAGCGTCCTCCTTCACGAAAAGACTAGAGGCAGAAACACTTTCTCTCCACAGAGTCCCCAAAGAAAGAAACTGTCCCTGTCACCAGCACTGTCTTCCCAAGGTGTTCAGTAAAACGTACTGTTGCTCTTCCCGGCTACTCGGAAGGCAGAAAAGGGACAGGCAAGGCTTGCGGGCTTGGCCTCCCTGCGGACGAGCGAGGGCGCGAACGCGGGCGGCGGGAGAACGCGGGCGGCGGGCACGCCTCCCTGGAGTGTCTCCCGACCCGCAAATCGCCACGGGAGTGGGAAAGTGACGCCCGTGGGTAAGAGGGGACATGGTGGTGCTCGGAAGCGCAACAGCAGCGGGACGCAGAGCCCCGAGCTCGGCGGGACACTGCCGCGCCGTCCCGGGACCCCGGCCCCCCTGACACGCGGCCGGTTACCTTCCTCGTAGCCCCACTCCACACCCTCCTCCTCTTCCTCCTCATCCTCCTCCTTCTCCGGGAAGGCGACGGAATCTTCGATGAAGCTCAGGTCAGCCATGGGAATGCCGCGGGACCCCGGGCGCTCTCGCCGGCGGTGCCTGCGCGTCCGCGGGGCGAGCGGGCCGGAGTGCGGGCGCGCGCGTGGCCGTGAGCGCGCGGGAGGGCAGCGCGGCGGGAGTGCGGGCGCGCGTGCGAGTGCGAGCGTCCGGCCCGGAGTTCGCCGGCGGCCGGCGCGGGGAGCGCGTCCGCAGTGCCCCGCGCGGCGAGAGCTCGGCGGCAGTTCCAGGAGCGAGCGCCGGGCGAATTATAAACCCGGCCGGGGCGTGTCTGGCACACGAGGGTCCGCCCCCTCCGCTCGCCGGCAGGGGGACCGCGGGAGCCGACGGCAGGAAACGGGCCTCGGGGCTGCCGGGCCCAAGCCGCGGGAGCGGTGAAGCCGGGGTGGCCCCCACCGCCCCGCGCTCCCGCACGCTGGCGCCCCCGCTCCGCCTGTCGCCCCCGCAGGCCCGCGCCCCGCCGGTCACCCAAGGTCAGCCCTCGGCACCCCGATGCGCCCGGCTTGGAAAATAAATAAGGCTTTCTCCCCTTATTCTCCGCACGCCGGGAAATACCAAAAAGAAACGGGTCTCCAGGAGAGAGGGGCTACCATGGAAAGGAGAGAAGAGGGCTGGGAGACCCGGTCACAGAATTAAAAGGGATTCCCTGGCTGAATCGTCGTAATACTGAGCATTTACTCTGTGCTTTGTGTCCTTACAGCAAAATGAAAACGAGTATGGAAAATTTTTCCAAGAAATTTGTAGTTCCTAAAAACGTTTAGGAAAAACATTGTTTTCCTATAGAGAAGTAGATATCATTTAGGGAAATGTTTTCATGAAAAAAGTAGTATTTCAAAGACAAGGGCAGTGAAAGGCAATTCGGAGAGGGTGTTTGGTTCTGGTGTCAGAGTCTAGGGTGCTGCCGCAGGCTCACTTGCTGTGTACACAGCTCCCAATCGCCTAATGAGACCGTGTAAACATGAAATGCACACATTGCATAACAAACAGGAACTTTCCTGACCCAAAGAGGTCGCATTGTTACCTCTTAAACATGCTTCCCAGTCCAGCGTTAACGACCTCAGCCCTCTGTTCCCAGGCCTTTGAGAAACCCTCGTCAATAATCCCTAAGCAGGTTTAACTCTACATTTTTAGAAAACATATATGCATAATAAGCTCAGATGTGGACCTTAAGTACAATTTGTTTTTTATACGCTCTGTGCAGACACCAGAATGTCTGTTAGCAGTTTGAATAGCCTGTTCCTAAATCATACTGTCCTTATGAACGCTCAATTCTTCAAATATGGATAAAATGATCAGTTTGGGAAGTTTTAAGTTCTATGCTCCTATTTTTCACTGCCTCCTCAGCACCTCCACTTAAAAAGCCACTTCACAGGCTTTTACAAACTCCTCCAGAAAGTGGAGTGGGACTGAAAGGGGAGTCGGGGAGACTCGTATCAGTTAATTCTACCACTTTCTGGAAGGTTTAGCAAAATAGGTGAAAACTATTGGCCAACATTAGTTTTGGCGATAACCTGTGGATTTCAAGCATTTGTGTAATTTCTCTTCCTCCTTAACACGGGGATCAGGAAGTTGGCCATACTGTCCAGAGGACTGAAGCGCTGTGAAAAAGCAAATTCATTTCTTCATTCACTGCCTTCTGTGTGTTCTTTAGCGCACACTCTTTCCCCCGTACCTTTGTAAGCCTGGGATTGGCAGAAGCAGAAGCCTACTCTAAAGCCATGACTATTAAAAATAACAAACACTGCTGAAAAGATGAACCACTTTCCACTGAAGTTCTTCTAAAAGGAACATTTTATTTCTTGAAAACTTTTTCATAATCTTTAGTTTAAATTTCTTTTTAAAAGTATGACACACATTAATCAAATAACACAACTAATGAAGTCAGTAGAAAGGCTCTGAAGGAATTCAGTAGTAAAATCACTTTGCCACTCAGAGCTTATCAACGGTGTCCTTTCTCCTCTGCCCCCAAATGTGCCTAGATGTGACACTGTAGCTACTGTGTGACCACCAATTGCATTTAAAGTATCACGTGAATCATGGAAATGTTTACCAAACCAAAGGACAGCAAAATCACCAGGCAAAAAAAAAGAAAAAAAACCCTGAGTTTTCCATGAGTAAATGGTGTGCCATTTTTACAAAAGATAGGCAGAAAGACTGAATTATTGATATTGAATTTTGTAGTGAATTGACAATTTTGCACATAGCCCACAATGTATCACCACTCAAAAATGCAGTTAACTACTAGACAGACATAAGTTGACCCATATTTGTTCTTTCTCAATTGTTCAACATCATTTGTGTAATGTAACTCCTGTATGCAAGCCCAGGGTTCCCTGGCCAGCTGTGAGCCATTCCACTGTGCATCTACATATTCAATTAACAGCCCTAATTGCTTTGAGACTGTGTGCTTCAGATTTCTGCTAATTAACAGCACCTTAAGACCTTCTCTTCTCAGGTCCCTGTACTATATCACTACCAAAGATGGAATTTCTATTTCTAGTTATTATAAGGTGTCTGTCACTATAAAACCTAAACACACAGATCAAAGATATAGGCCAATTCTTTGATTTACAAAATAGAACAAGCACATCTAAGTCCAATATCAGAGAATCTAAAAATATTCATACTGTGTATTATGAATATAAATACTCCATGTATCCTGTATATAATTTTTAATTGCCTGTCAACCTAATATCATATTTGATCCCTTAAATTAGTTTTATATCACTAGCTTTCAGTGTTTGCATAACTAAGGCCAAGCCACATCAGTAGAACAGTTTATTAAAACTAAGACCTATATAACTAATTACCATTTGATACTAAGAGAATATAAATAGAAGTACGTAAAAGGGACAAACTAATCTAGATGTCAGAGGAACAGAGATACTAAGATTGCTTCCTAGCACCCCATACCTACGCCACCCTCTCCTCCCTACCTTTTCTGTTTGCATACCTTACCAACAAAGGCTTTCTTATTGTTTGGGCCCCACAGTAATCACCAACAATCATTACCTTCTCCTCCATGTGGGTACCTTATGTCCTGGGGTCACCTTGAGGATAGAGCTGAGGTATGCATGTCAGATTGCTTCTATACAGACTGTGATTCATGAACTTTAACAACGAATTGTTGTGTTCCTTCATACGCACCACTCTGCACTAGGCACTGTGGGAGACCCAAGGAGGAGCAAAACACCGTTTCTGCCCTCAAGGAATACACAGTTCTGGCGGAGGGGGCAGGGGAGAGTGAGTAAGTATTCATGATACAGGCAGTATGAAATATGTCGAATAGAAATGCAAGCACCACTACATCTAAGGCTATGTGATTCGTACTGATGGGAATGATCTAGAAAGGTTTGTTCAAAAAGGTGGCATTTGAGGCAACTAAAGCAAATGAGTAGGGTTTGGGTGGGCAGCACGAGCGAATAGCACTCCAGGTATGAACAATGATGCCGCATGATGGCAGTGCTCATTGTGGGTCCATTTTTCTCCATTACATACCTTCTGTGAGCTGCCAGAACCAATCCGATACAATAAAAACGTGTGCTTCCATAGGCTTATGTCCGAAGTAAGACATTTCTCCTGTGGTTGTTTAGTTCCTTAGGTCTGATTTTTTGTTTGTCAGGAAGGACATCAAAATCTTCCTCATTATGTATATTTTGATTTCTGTAGGTTTCAAGTTTTGTTTCTAAGAAAAGTTTTCATTCTTTTAAATTTCTTTCTTCAACAGATGAATCATATACTTCACCTGCTTAAAGTTAATGTTTATAAACCTTTTGTTTGACCTCTTGTTGGTGTTTTGCCTTCAGAGCCATCAGCTTTGGGTTTGGCGTAGCTATGGTATTATTGTATTGTTCCTATGCTGGCTGCCCCTTCTTCGCTGCTTGGCCATGTGACTTGCTTTGACCAATGACATATGATTAAAAGTGGCATGTGCTACTTTCTAGACGAAGGTGTTAGAGTTATCAAAGCTGACTGATACAGTAGCCCATCAGGTAAAAGTGAGTTCAAGGGTAATCTTTATTTGCTCAAGTGCTTTTTTTTTTTGCCTTTATCTTTTTCATCAAAGTAAAAAAGTACCTCTCCAGCCTGAAAAGAAACTAAACATTCTAAAACAGTGCCCTTATCTTCACCTTGCAAATTTCTTAGAAGCCCTGGCACTAACTAGGGCCCTCACAACTTCATGAGACAGTGAGAAAACCCTTGTCTATAGAAAACCCTCGTACACTTACAGTTCTCTTCACTTCTCTGAGACCACGTCACTATGCCTGGGGCCCTACACTCAATTCAGCACCAAAATGACTTGTGCTGAAGGTGGGATGGTTGAGATCATTATATTGGTGACTCCTAAGTCTACTATGATAGCAAGTAAAACTTTCTTCACAGAGCCTTCTCCCAAGCAAAACTCCCTACCCCAGTGGTTAAAGTGTTCCTTCCTAGTGTTTCCATAATACCCTGTACAGACCTCTAGCCATGAAATTAAGATTGTATTTTAAATATGTATGTTATGACATTCTCCTCCAGCAGAGAGTGAGCTCCCCAAGAGCAAGGGGTTCATCTTATTCTTCTTTGCATCCCCGTGTAGCAGGTGGCAGGTACATAGGGATTATTAATAATTTCCCTGTGCCACCCGCCATACATTGACCTGATTAGCCTTTATAAATATATCAAAGCAATAAAGTCATGGTTACTAAGGTGGAAGCTTTCGGGGTGCAGAGGGGCGCAAAAAAGGGAGTGATCAAGTTTATCTAGTGGCAGGTGTGTCGATAGGGGCTTCATAAAGGACATTACCTGAGAGCTAGGTCTTAAAAGATAAATAAGTGTTCCTTTGCCCACAGAAGGGGGAAAGAAGGAAGGTACGAAGGACATTGTAGTCAAAGGAAAAGAAAAACAACAAAATCTTAAATGTAGAAAAGACAGTGTGGGTTCACCTTTTTGATCAAGTTTATTTTCTTTTTTCTATGGTGTCCATAAAAGGGTAAAATGACATATTTAAATAGTACATCGGGTTTTTTTCATTTTTTTTAATTTTTTTTTCATTTCAGCATATTATGGGAGTACAAATGTTTAGGTTACATATATTGCTCTTCCCCCCCACGGAGTCAGAGCTTCAATTGTGTCCATCCCCCAGACCGTGTGCATCGCCCAACGCCCGATAAGTGTTATTCCTATATGTGCACTTAGGTGTTGATCAGTTAAAACCAATTTGATGGTAAGTGCATGAGGTGCTTAGTGTTTTCTTAAATGTTTTTTTAAAGTCTCAAAATAATACTGACATGAGATAAAATCCAAGGCAGATGGAAAGTTTGAGTGCACATTGTTGACAGAACAGCAATACTGAAAATGCGTTGAGCCCTTGTCAACTTTCAGAGAAGAGGGGATCGCCTAGTTAGAATGGCCCCTTGCCCACACCCGTACTTTAGTTCCCACAGCAGCTATGACACCTCACTCTGCACCTACAGCATGTTGTGGGCTGTCGAAGATGCAGCTATGCCTGTTATGCAAGAAGCTGTGCCAATTCCTCTTTGTTCTCGGACATCAGTCATCATGTAAGGAACTCTACTACCCTGAGACCACCACGCTGTGAGAGAGCCCAGGCTAGCACACGGAGAGAGAAGACACGTGGAAGGGCGGGGCGGTACAGCACCTGAGTACAGCCCTGTCAACCTTCCAGCCCGGCTTAGCCGTCAGCTCAGTGCAGCCAAATGAGTGAACCCAGCTGAAACTACACATGGAGCAGAAAAAAATGCCCACCTGAGTGCTGCCTGAATTCCTGGCCCTCAAAGTCATGAGAAATAATAAATGAGTGTCTTAAGCTACTAAGCTTTGGAGTGGTTTATTATGCAGCGTAGATAGCTATGCACTGTCCAGTTTACTGTGCACCAGATACCATGCCAAGCATTTCCCACAGATCGCTCTCTTTCAATCCCATACTAGGCTCAATAATATCATGCTGTTTCCAGATGATAAATGAAGGCTCAGACTCGTCCATTGCCACAGACATAAACAGTGGGAGATCTGAGATCTGTCTCAGTCTACAACCTGTGCTCTGAGCCACCAAACCCTCCTGCCTTCAGAGTGGGTGAACTCAGCCTACGCACTCCATCTCCTTCACCAGGACGTGGGTCGTAGGAACACTGTTGGGAACCAAACACCAACTTAAATGCACAGGCCAGCCCTAGTGCACCCTTTCTGTGGGCAAATCAGGGAATATGTGGGACCAGTCTTGGCAGCTGGAGTCAGAAGGGTCAAAAAGGGAAGAATAAAAGATGCTAAGTTGACAAAAGTACAGCCAAAACTATTTTTCATTAGTAAACTTTTTTTTGAGCAGTTTCTTGTGGCAGAAAAATTGACAGGAAAGTACAGAGAGTTCCCACACACCCATTCACCTTACTCCCGTGTCCCCTACCATTGACATTAGTATGGTACATTTGTTACCATTGCTGTAACACATATTGATGCATTATCATTAACTAAAGTTGGTAGCTTACATTAGGGTTCACTGTTTGTATTGCAGTTTCTATGTATAACTTTAGACTCTGCTTAGGTAGAGAAAGCGAATCAGTGGCTGGAACCCTGTAGTGAAGAGATTTGCTCCTAAGCCAACCCTCCTCAGTAAGCATGCCTGTCCATCTCTGCTGGCTTTGAGTCTGTCCCTCTCCTCTCTGTCCTTATGGCCCCTGTTTGCTCCAGCCCGTTCTCTAACCTTGGTACCTGGCATCACACAGCTCCCTGTCCACTACTTATCTCCAACCTCAGGCTTGTCCTCCTCAGCCCAACAACCCAGGATTCGGTGTCTTTCAATGAAATATAGAGTCCTCTTGCATTGGCTGATGATTTACCAATTACCTATTAAGTATATAACATGGTTTAGCTCATTAATGCATAATATGACCAAAGATATATTTTTATAGATGAAGAAACTGAAATTCAGAGAACTAAGTACTTTTCCCATGATCACACAGCTAACAAATGGAAGAGTTAAGATTTGGACCCAGGTCTTCTAACCAGCTCTAAAGCCAGAGCAAATTCCATAGCCCTTTCCCCCCTCTCACCTCAGAGTCAGGTTTTAGTCACTACTGTACCAAAAAGCCCATTCAAAGCGTCATTAGTTATTCATCTATTCACATTTGCAACCAACTCTCAATGGGATATGAATTGTTAAGTGCCTACTTAGCAATCTAAAATGCTGCTCCTCAAAAACAGAAAGCATTCAAGATGTTTTATGTTAAATATTTCTATTCCATAAAGAGTTTGTGTAATGAGGAGGAACCAGGGACACTAATGAAATACACAAAGCAATAAACATTTCTAATGCTAATGGAGCACAGCATGTTTACATTACAATTGGAACCCCATTGATTAGGCTTCACTGAATATTACTTTTTGCATAATTACTAATGATGGAAGGGAAAGTCAAGCTTGGTGCTGACTACATGCTGAGCACTAAACAAGACTGACTACGCTAGTCTCAACTGGTCCTCAATTATCGAAGGGGCAGTGACATACAACATGATAGCCTGATATTCTCCACTTTGACAGAGGAGATAGCAACAGAAACATAAACTAAAACTACAACATCAGAGATTTAAATAAGACAATAATTATCAGATATTAAGAATTTTTTAAAGTGGACCTGTCTAAATAAATCTAACTTCAAAAGTCTAGTGGAAACACTTATTAAATGTATTATTATCAGTAGCATAATATAATATGTTGAAAGGAAGTATAGTATAATGGCTTTGTTGCTTAATAACTTTTCCCCCTTTTTATTTTAATAGATTTATGGGGTACAAGTTGAAGTCCTTTACAAGTATATGTTGTATAGTGGCGAAGTCTGGGTTTTTAGTGTACCCATCACCCAAATAATGTACATTGTACCCCATAAGTAATTTTTCATCCCTCCCCCTCCCCTTCCCCATGACTCTCCATTGTACATCATACCACTCTGTATGACCATGCATACACATAGCTTAGCTCCCACTTATAAGTGAGAACATGCAGCATTTATTTTTCTGTTCCTGAGTTGCTTCACTTAGGATAATGGCCTGAGTTCCATCCAAGTTGCTGCAAAAAACATTATTTCATTCTTTCATATTGCAAATGGTACTCTGTGGTGTGTGTGTATGTGTGTATACACACACCATATTTTCTTTATCCACTAATCAGATGATGGACACTTAGGTTGATTTCATATCTTTTTGAATGTGAGTTGTACTGCAGCAAACATACAAGTGCAGGTATCTTTTTGATATGATAATTTATTTTCCTTTGGGTAGAGATATCTAATAGTGGGATTGCAGGACCAAATGGTAGACCTACTTTTAGTTCTTTGAGAAATCTCCATATTGATCTCCATAGAGTTTGCACTAATTTACATTCTAACCAAAAGTGTATTAGGTGTCCCCTTTTCACTGCATGCATACCAACATCTACGGTTTTTTGACTCTTTAATAATGGCCACTCTAATTGCAGTAAGGTGGTATTTCATTGTGGTTTTAATTTGCGTATCTGATGATTAGTGATGTTGAGTATTTTGTCATATGTTTGTTGGCCATTTGTATATTTTCTTTTGATAAATGCCTGTTTATGTCATCTGCCCACTTTTTAGTGGGGTTGTTTTTTTCTTGCTGAGTTGTTTGAGTTTCTTGTATAATATTAATAGATTCTGGATATTAGTCGTTTGTTGGACACAAAGTTTGTATATATTTTCTCCCATTTTGAAGGTTATCTATTTCCTCATTTGATTATTTCCTTTGCTGTGCAGCAACTTTAAGTCCCATTTGTCAATTTTTGTTTTTTCTCAATGAATTTTGATCTTGATCAAGTTATTTAACCTCTCTTTGCCTCAATTTCCTCATCAATAAAATGAGAATAATAATATTAATAGTACCAAACCAAAAAGGCTATTGGAAGGATTAAATAAGTTAATGTAGATAAAGCACTTGAACTAAAACAGTCAGTTCTGCTAGAATGTGTGTTTTGAAAATGCAAATTTGTTCCAATGAAATTGATATACTAGGGGACAGTTTGAGCACAGTTAAGACTCCCATGCTTGTCTATAACACCTTCATCTGTGGGAAACAGAGAAAACTGCACCTAGTTGAACTGGGTCTTGTAGGGAGTACACAAAAAGCACAATGCACACACCTCAAACATCCACCAACTACCCTAGTTCTCCATGTGCTGTGAGCCACCCCCACCCTCAACAGGTGTTACAACTTTACGTCAGATTTTCCATCCACCCCTTCACAGTAACTCACAAGGTGCAACCTCTGTGACACCCACTTCCACAAGCAAGCATCAGGTCTTTTCCAAATTAAAACGTGTTTACTGTAGCATTTATGCATTTCTTAACAATTGAACACATGTAACAAACTGCTGTCATTTTATTAGGTTCCTTTGTTGTTGTTTTTTAAAGTGTCACTAATGGGGTTTTTGAGCATTGTGCCCTTAAACCCATTTTCCCCATAAGGCCTGGGATTGTTATTGCTGATTTTGTATAGCAGAGTGGTTTTTAGGAATGCGTGTGTCACATTATAGCAAAACCAACTGTATCTGGCATGTAATAAGTGCTCAAATATAATTATTGTTGTAATCATTGTAAGAAACAGTTGGTATATATAACCTATGTATTTTCTTAGGTAATTTTGTGTTTGAGTTAATTTGATTTTCATTATTAGTTTAAATACTGTCCATGTTATTACTGTATTCATATTCAGGAATATCTTTATGATTCACACAGTTGTGAGATTGCTCAAAGTATATAAAACAATACAAGAATCATCTGTCACTTATGATTTCAAACGTACTGAGTCTACCAGTAACGTGATCATATACCTTTGAGACCACAACTAAAAACAGGACCTGCTGGTAATCAGCAGGTAGCTCTAGTTATCTGACATCAAGATAGTCTGGTTTTAGACACCACATGTATTCTGGAGTAGTTATCCACAAGCCTCCTTAACCCATGATCGCATAAGTAGAAGATGAATTGACATTTCAGTTGTGAAGAGAGTAATGAGCTTGAAAAGCTGAGGTCATGAGAAGAAGGCAAGAAGACCTTTTGAGATGTGAGCTTTCTGCACATTCAAGGACATGATGAGAATACAAATACTCAAGTCCTACGATTCTTCCAGGCAGTCCGTCAGCACTGCAGCTATACTGCGCCATGTAAGTTCTTCTGACTTGAACTTGCTCATTCATCCATACACCCATTCATCTAGGCAATATTTATTGATTATGTACTCTAGAAGACTCTGTCCTAAGGCTTGGGATACCATGATGAATAGGACTGGTCCTCATCCTCAAGGAGCTTACAACCTTGAAAATAGTGTACCAACAGTCAGATACCTCTAGGCGTGACAGTCAGAAACAGGCTTCAGAAACCATGGATGAGCACTGGAAAAGGTCCCAGAGCTGGGAGCTTTTGCGTTTCACACAGAACCATCAATAAGGACAGCCTGGTGTACAGAAGATCTGATAAAACTTATTAAGCAACAAAGCCTTTCAACATATTATAGTATGCTAATGATAATGCATTTAATAAATCAAAAAACAGCTGTGTATGCCTTCACTCTGAGAAGAACCACACACACATGTTGCTTCATCCACATTCGTACACTAAGACGTTAGCATTCTCTTCTATGTGAAAGGCAAAGGCATGATTCTACAAAAACGTCAACTCACAACTGTAAAAAATAAAAGTTAATACACATGAAGTTTCTCGAAAATTATAAATAGTTATACAAATATAAATTAGCCTCATAATCATTATTGTTAAGTTGCTTCTCAAATCATGTGTCTAAAACTAAACTCATTGCCAATTCACGCCACCTATCCTCAGCACCTCACTTTTCTTTTTTTTTCTTTGTTTTTATTTCAGAGTTTTACAGGGGTGCACATGTTTTGGTTACTTAATTTGCTTTTGTACAGTTTGAGTCAAAGTTATAAGTGTGCCCTTCAGTGTGCAGTGTGCAGTGTACCCATTAGGTGTGAATTTACCCGTCCCCTCCTCAGCCTCCCACCTACTTAATTTCCCTTGAGTTTTACTTCCATATGTGCACATAAGTGTTGATCAATTAGTTCCAATTTAGTATTGGGTACATGTAGTGCTTGTTTTTCTGTTCTTGTGATACTTCACTAAGAAGAATTGTCTCCATTTCCATCCAGGTTGTTACAAAAGCTACTATACTAGATCACCATTGTTTTTTATGGCTGAGTAGTACTCCATGGTATACATATACCACATTTTATTAATCCACTCGTGTA
Organism: Lepilemur ruficaudatus; assembly: GCA_963574885.1. Classification (NCBI taxonomy): domain Eukaryota; kingdom Metazoa; phylum Chordata; class Mammalia; order Primates; family Lepilemuridae; genus Lepilemur; species Lepilemur ruficaudatus. The sequence goes on from CAUYRT010072993.1 coordinate 23,423, forward strand.
TTGATGGGCCCTTGGGTTGTTTCTGCATCTTTTCAATTGTGAATTGTGCTGCTATAAACATTCAAGTACAAGTATCTTTTTTTCTTTTAGATAGATACCTAGTAGTGCGATTGCTGGATCAAATGGTAGGTCTACTTTTAGTACATTTAGATATCTCCAAACTACTTTCCATAGAGGTTGTACTAGTTTGCAGTCCCACCAACAGTGTTTAAGTATACCTTTCTCTCTACTTCCACAGCAGCATCTGTTGTTGTAGGACTTTACGATAAAAGCCATTCTTACCAGACTTAGGTGATATCTCATTGTGGTTTTGATTTGCATTTCCTTGATAATTAGAGATATTGAGCATTTTTTCATGTAGCACCTCACTTTTCTTGTGTTCTTTTTCACAACTAGGGAAGTTGCCATTCATCCAATGTGGAAACCTTGGAATCAACCTGCACTGCCTTCCCTCTCACAACTCAAGTGTTTCTCTCTAATTCAACCCTGTCAATTCTATTTCAAAGTGTGTCTCCCAACACTTGCCTTCCTTTTATCCTCACAGTTACTGCCATAGTTAAAAATCTGTCTCGCGTGAACAAGACTGCACCCACCCTCTCCTCTGTTGTCTGTCTTCTGTATGAATGGTAGAGGGAACACCATGTCTCTTTCCTGCTTCAAAATCCCTACTGACTTCCTGCTGCGTACAGTATATAAGATCCACTTCCCTTAGTATAAAATACAAGGGCCTTAAAGAGCTGTCCAAATCTTACCATTTAGCCTCATTAAACCCACTCTTTATAATTAACCCCAAACTCTAACCACACAAAACTTATCGTTAATTACAAAATACCCAAGGTTCTTTTCATGCCACCATGCCTTATTGCATTATGTTCCTTCTTTGACCCATTCCCTGTTTCTGGGTGGGTTTGAGGAAGGATGGGACAGCAGCAGAAGGAAGACTCAATATTGTCTCCTTCAGTATTGTAAATGTGTGTCCCTTCTAGGCTAGGAACTGATTGGAAACCCATCTCATCTACCTTTGTGTTTCCAGGATCTAGTGGGTTCCTAGCCTATAGTAGCCACTCAATAAATTTATAAACTAATGACCCTAAGGGACCCTTTCTAGCTACCTCTACAGAATTGCGAAATAGATCAGTCAAAGACAATTAAAGGCTCACATCCCTAAAGAATCAGGCTATCCTGGGAGGGTCCCTTGAATGATGGCCAGCTTCCTGTTGAAAGGACATCCAAGAATCTCTATGGCCAATTGTAAATGTCTGTCATGACTTTTCGTGACAGAGGAGATCTTGAAGATCCTTAACTTTAAAGGCAGTGCTCAGAAAAGTCATGTGATTCCCCAAGTTTCTGTCCCCTTTGATGGAAAACCAAGACTAGAACCAAGTTTCATTTCTCCTTCTGATGCTTGACATTCTTCCCACTCTCTGTAGAACTGTTCAGCATTTCTCTTTAGCTAGAAATTACCAACCTAGAATTTTGGCAAAGTTCCTTTTTCTCTTCTAAGTGATGCTCTTTGGGTTTCCAACTTTCATTCTGACAATACACTTTCTTGGATACTCTTAACTGGAGGACCATAAGAGTTCCTCGTAATTGGTGGAGTCACCCTAGACATTCACAACACAATGAAAAATCCAGACACTTCCAGTAAAGACTGTACTGGTTTCACCATCTGTTTTGCTAACGGTCTCATGTTTTACTGATATGTTGATAAACGTTTTGGCCTGCAATAAAGAAGAGTCTTTTAATCTAGACTAATTCTTAAAGTCATTGCAAGTAAACAGAATTAAATAATTTTAGTATGTGATTTCTGTCAGGAAAAAAAAAACTTTTTGTGACCTGGAAAAGAAATCTCTCATGATGAAATTGACTTAGGCAAAAAAGTTTTGGGGCAGTGGTCTTAAGACAACTGCTATTCTAAATTCTCAGCATGATCCTGCAAACTCAACACAGATTATGAAACAGCATCTTGGTGGAACTCATTCAGAATACCTGAGATCAGTGACTGTAGTCTGGGTGAAAAATTAAGACAGTGGCCCCAAATCAGTTTGACCTTCAGAATTCTTTTACATGAATTAGCAGTGATTCTAAGCCATGGGAGAGGGTGAGAGCCAAGAATTATAGTTTTAAAAAGCTCTTCCAAACAATGTCAATATATAAGAGGGATAAGAATCACTGGGCTAGAGCACACCTCAACTAATCCATGCCACATCTGTCTCCAGTTTCTCTAGGAATGCCACAAAATTCTGAAGGTTATTTAAATAAATTCAATGTTAAGTCTATAAACAGACATGGAAAAGCCACACTTCACACCAAGGTCGGGGGAGGAGTTAGGGGAAGAGCAGGGATAAGCCCATTTTGAGCACCAGGTATGAGCCAAGTACTGCTAGGCTTATTTACTCACTAACCCTCACAATAACTCTGTGATGTAAGTATTATTATCTCCATTTTAGAGATGAGGAAACTGAGGCTCAGAGAGTTTATGTGACTTACCCAACATGATCGAAACAGTAAGTGGTGAAATTAGAATATGCACAAGATCTGCTAGCTTCAAAGATGAGTGATTTCCATTGCTCTAATAACAGAATGTTATGATTCCAGAAACATCATGGACAATCAATAAATAGCTGTTGATTAATTGTTGGCAAGCTAAAATCTGTTTTTTAAAAATGAATTTGACATTCAAAAATATTTTAGATACCTATACAGTAGAGTATCAGGATGCTAGCTCGTTAGACCTCGTCATGTCTTACCCCGACTACTGCAATTGTTATTAACCAGCCCCCCTTTCTCAAGAGTCTCTCCATTCTAAATGTCCCGTAATCTCAAACTTGCATGCCCTCCACACGGGATCTATCTTAATTGAATTGAACCTACCCCTTCTATCACCCAACACCAGATACTTGCTGGTCCCCAGACATACCGCGTATTCCAGTTGTGTGTGTTGTACATGGTGTTCCTGCAGCCCAAACCCAGAGCACCTTTCACTCCTCTTCCTGCACCTCCCCTTCTCAGACCAACTTCATCCCTCATTGTCTGCAACTCCCATGCTTTGCAAGGCCCTTGCTATTGATGAATCATTTGCATTATAGTAATTGCTTACATGTCTTTCTCTACCACTTGAGTATAAGCTCCCAAAAGACAGTGACTACATTTTATTCATCCTTAAATTCCCATGACCTAGTAAGAGTAGGCTCATAGTCGGTACTCAATAAATGCTTATTGACTAATTCACAGAACCAGATCTTAATCTTTTTTAAAAATAACCTATAACAAATATTTTGAAAACTCCATAACTCTGACTCTCTCAAATGAAAAATCTCCATCTGCTGAAAATTTTTTAGAAAGTTTTCAAGCAAAAAATAGCTAAACTATTGTTTCAGATGCTCTATATTTTGAAGTGCAAAGTCCAATTCTTTCACAGCGTTTCTGAGCTGCAATAGATCGGAATTCATTCTTTTTTTATAGAAACCATCACTATAAAACTTTAATTTACTTTGAAACTGTCTGTATTTTATATATACATTTTTTAGAGGCAGGGTCTCGCTGTGTTGTCCCAGCTAGAGTGCACTGGCGTCATCATAGCTCACTGCAACCACACACTCCTGGGCTCAGGCGATCCTCCTGCCTCAGCCTCCCACATAGCTGGAGCTATTGGCACGTGCCCCCATGCCCAGCTAATTTGTCTATTTTTCTTTTAGAGATGGAGTCTTGTTATATTGTTCAGGCTGGTCTTGAACTCCTGGGCTCAAGTGATCCTCCCACGTCAGCCTCCCAAAGTGCTGGGATTACAGGTATGAGCCACCACACCTGGCCACAAATTTTATATTTTAAATCATTAATTTTTGTCTTCCTTGGGAATTGCTCCAGCCTAAATAGCCTCCCCCTCTGGAACAGGAACCTGATGAGGACCTTGTGCTTCTGACTCACATGCACATCCAAGCCCATCCATATTTGGAGTTGATGGAAACCTGGTGCCTTTGTGATGACTGTGAGAAAAAGGCCCCTGCTACGTTCCAGAACATCCTATGAAGAGGAAACTTTTGTTTCTTGGTTACACCAAAATAAAGATCTGTCTTTCTTTGCATCTACTGAAAAGAAACTTTTGTCTTTTTGGCTACGGAGAATATCCAGGCCTGTCTCCTTTTCCAATCAACTGAAATGCAATTCCACCCACCCCACCCTTTTTTTTTTTCCTTTCATATCTGCTTTAGTACTAAAAGATGATTTTTAAGGGACCAAACCAAAATAAATTTGTGCAAGAAATGTGAATTTGCAGCCAGGCACAGTGGCTCTCGCCTGTAATACTGGCACCATAGGAGGCCAAGGTGGGAGGATCGCTTGAGCTCAGGAGTTTGAGACCAGCCTGAGCAAGAGCAAGATCCATCTCTACTAAAAAGAGAAAAATCATCCAGACCTGGTGGCTGGGGCCTGTAGTCCCCTGCTTGGGAGGCTGAGGCAGGAGGATCGCTTGAACCCAGGGGTCTGAGGTTGCAGTAAGTTACGATGAGGCCGCTGCACTCTACCCAAGGTGACAGAGCAGACTCTGTCTCAAAAAAAAAAAAAATGCAAGTTTTGATAGCATAAGTTGAAAAAGGAATTCCTTATGGATATAAATAGATATATCCAATGGATAAGCACCAACAGGTAAGACTCTAAAGTTCCCAAGGAGATATCTAGACACATTCTAGTTAGGAAATGATGTTGTATCAGCACATTAGATATATATGTGTTTACCAAATCTTGGAATAATAAAATTAAGAAAACTCCTTTTGGAGATTAAAAGATAAAATTTTAGAAATATAAAAAGAAGTTTTTATATTACAATTAGTAGCTGAGAAAAATTACAGTATAGCTTGACAAATTCATAGTTTCAAGAAAGATTTAGATAAATTCATGGGTTCAGTGGCCAACAGATATACATTACAAAAGAATTACATAGGGATATTTATGCTTCTGGGATCTAACATGTTGGAAAATTGTGTCCCATCACTGAATGCCCTTTATAAGAGTATAAGAATCTTAAACACCACCTTTAACTAATTCTCACATTGATATTTGTATATGCCTAGTGAAATTTTTTAATGTACCTTCATTGAAAGAATTGGGGCTCAGAAAACCATACCCTAAAAGGATGGCACTTTGGCATACTGAGTACCTTGAGCCAAAGAAGACCAGAAGCCCCCAGAAGGAGCTTCAGAAACAAAGTCTCTGTCTGACCTTCTCCCTCCTGTCTCTCCCCCTGTTTCCTCCCCAAAGTGAGTCATAGAAACCAGTCATAGAACCAGTCCTCTTCCCCAAGGTAGGTCCTAGGCACTAGACCTGAAGCAAGCCATCAAATGTAGAAAGATCACTCTCTCCCTTCTGCCCAGAAGACCCTCATTACATGTCTGCGCCATGCTCAGGAGGAAGGAATCCTACACAGACAGGCCAAGAAGAATCTACACACACGGGCCTTGCTGGGTTTCGGCCTCAGCCTGTTCCCATTAGGCCATACCCTTTCTTCCAACCACATTTCTACACGGCTGTCCATTCTTCATAGAACCTAAGCATAGAAATAGACAGTTTTCCCTGAGTGTTTGGGTCTTCTGAAGGCTACCATGTCACATAAAACTTTGAGCAAATAAATGTGTTATACTTTTCTTTCATTAACTTGTCTTTTCTTATAGGAATGTTGGCCGTGACCCTTACGATGGGTGAGGAATGGTATCACACCTTTTCTGCCCCTACGAAAGTCAAATGCAAATAAAACACTAGAAGCTCAAGAATAAGATAATGATGTAGAGGAGACATTCAGAAAAGACTGGAAAAGTCGGGATCATTTAGAGTCAACCCAGAAAGTCTCAATTTCACTGCACAAATACCATTATCTCACAAAAATACGTGACAAATGTTCAAAATGTATATTCATTATAAAGAGAAGCATTTTGCTTGTCTAAACCAGTGGTTTTTAAATTGTGATCCCTGGACCCGCAGTATAGGCATCACCTGAGAAATGGTTAGAAACGCAAATTCCTGGGTTCCACCCCAGACCCAGGGAATTAGCTCTGAGGGTGGAGCCCCACAATGTGGTCTAACAAGCCCTCCAGGCTAACGTTTGAGGACCAATAATTGAGATATGTGCTGTCCAATAATGTTGTGGCCCCGTCTTGGGGAGGAGAAATGAACACAGAAAAAAAATGACAAACGACAAACACACAAAGACGGTACAAGACTGCAGCACCTCTCAACTGCAGCGTCTTTATTTTTAACACTGTTCTTTTGGCATCTGTCCCAGTCTACCCCAACTTTTCCCACCACTATTTTTTGTTCTCAGAATGTT
>CAUYRT010072996.1:0-26021 GCA_963574885.1 Lepilemur ruficaudatus
TTGCTCAGGCTGGTCTCGAGCTCCTAAGCTGAAACGATCCACCTGCCTCGCGGTCTCCCAGAGTGCTGGGATTACAGGCATGGGCCACTGCATAGTGAATTTTTAAAAATGCCAGCACATGCTTCTGGTTCATTGTAATTCATTGTCACTGTGGCTCTAAAGATGATGGAACTAGCAGCAGGTGATAATGCCACAGGGTTTAAAGGCCATAAGGGTTAAAGATATAAAAAATAAATTTTAAGTATTTAATTTGTGTGTGTGTGATTTTAGACTCATAGTTTCATTTTGTCTTTCATTCAATGAATGGTTTAATTATATTTTCAGTAAATAACTAAAAAGTTTGTTAATTTGTGATTTTCAGTTTAGGTTTAAGGTCTAGGGTTCTCTTAGCCTGAAAATTGCCTTATCTATAAATTACAACTTAAAATAAAGCTTTGGTTCATTTCTCCCTGGAGCAGGGCATGAGGAGCAGCAAAATAAAAATAAAACTTTGTTTCTTTTTGTTGCTTCAGGTTAACAAGTGAAGTAAATTAGTGGGCAAAAAGACCAAATTTTAAGTAATATCTTACATATTCTTTATTTCAGAGACTGTCTTAATTGATTAATTTTCCCCATAAATATGGGAAGTCACAACATCAAAGGTTCTCATAATAAAAAGTAATAGGTAAGTGATTGTTATGGTAACATTTTGACTTAGCAAAGCCTTTATATTCTCATCTTATTGGTTTTAAGGCTATGATTTCATTTTTTAGTCATTGATTTTAATGATTAAATTTTTTCATTACAGAAAAATCTTATTCAGGAATACTCATAACACATTATAGAATGATGCTGTTATATATTTTCCAATAGAAAAAAATGTTTAAAATAATTAGGATTACAAAATTATTTACAGTTCTATTTTCAGTTTAACAAAACAGCAAAAAAAAAAAACCTACTGCATTGTATTATATTTTTTCCTTAAAATAATCATAAACTATACATATATCATGTCTGTTAAAAATTAGCTGGGCATCAAAATTACCTGGAGAATTTTAAAAATTCTGAATCTTAGGCTCTAAGCTCTATTAACTCAAAATTTGGGAGATGATTTTGGCATCAGCCTGGTTTGGGAACCACGCAGTATGTTATGTTGAAGGATTATAATCTTAAATAGGTAGAAACTGGTAAACTATTTGCAGAGAAATCTCAAAGCACCGGCAGGAAAAAATTTCTCGTATGTGTTTGGTGTATGTAATTGTCAGAAATGTCTTTTATTTCAGAGGCTAACTTATTTTGATTTTTAGCACCTTTGTTGGACCTTTTTTAAAAATCTGCCACTTTGTGAGCTAAGCAGAAGATGCCGTGTGTTATCTTTACTCTTATGACAGAGAATTACATATTATATATGACACTCAGAGTTAAGATAATCTGGAATTTTGTATAGAAACATAATGGGAAAATTAATGAGCTCCATTAGAGTATAGAAAATATACTATAGTAATATTTTAACAGTAGTAATTTGTCTTTACAAATTGAATACTGTATTTTTTACTGAATCAATTTCTTTTTTTTAATTTAAAAAATTTATGGCGTATGTGGATGAATTATGATGCTGAAGTCAGGGCTTTCAGTGTACCGGTCACCAGAATAGTGTACCTGATAGGTGGATTTTTATCCCTCACTCCTTTCCCACCTTCCCCCCTTGAATCAATTTCTAATATTTCTAATGAGTTTTCAGAAAATTGATAAAAAAATTTAGTTATCTAATCTTCACTATTGGCAACACACTATTCTTTCAGACGATGGATAGTTTTCATCTTTACTCCGGACTCGCCAATTGATTCAATAGCTCACTAGAAACAGGAGTTGGCAGGACCCAAGAGTCGAATTTCTGTTTTCTGACCATTATCATAGCCATTTTCCTCATGATAGTAAGGAATTACCATGATTTGGCCATTTTATTTTTTCCGGTTTGAGTATTCAAGGACAGTAACCATCTGACTTTGATTATTCGAGATCCAGGGGAGACAAGGCTATTGCAGCTATTGCCGTGTGCCGTATCCTAACCTGGAACAGGTGAGAGGTTTCTGTCAATATGGTGACACCCCAAGGACCTAGTTATGACTTACTCTTCCTTTATGTCTTACCAAATTCATTTATTCATTCATTGACCAGATTATATTGAGAATCTCCTAGTTGGCAAGCACCATTTAAGGTTCTAGGAATGTGACCATGATCAAAACCAAAGGTTTTTTTTTACTACATTACTGTATAATGTAGTAAGACAGAAGATAAATAAATAATTATATAAGTTTAGTATATAATATGTCAGAGTTTCACAAATGTTATGAGGAAAATAAAATAGGGAAAGGATGCCGGGAGTTAGCTACTCTCCCAGCAAAACAGGCCCCAAGGCAGGATCGTCGCAAGGGATTTGGAAATAATAGGAAATAAAGAAATAATATAGATGGAGAAATAATTGAGATGGAGTACAAAATGCAGTTTAAAGGATGGGAGAGTTAGGGGGGTCTCCAGCATTCCCATGAGCTGTGGGGCACTGACTGAAATCCCACATCAGTATTTATTGTTATAGCAAATAGTTGTCTTTTGCTAGAGAATTATGTGTACAGCCCATTTTTTGAGGTTTCCAGGGGAACCTTACCTAATCCTGTCTACAGGAATAGACGGTTACAAAATTTTTCTAAGATAAGCATGTTAAGCCCTAAGTTAGAAACAGACCTAGCTGAGCATACACATTAAAGATAAAATGTATAAAATGAGAACACTGAATCTGTATACTATAATCTACTTCTTCTAAACACAGAGACATGTAGTCAGGAGTGAAGCAGCAATAGCCTTCAAATCTAGGATAGTTCCAGCTGCACATTATCTGCTGGGCAGGCATTTTAATCAGCTTGTCCGCCAAGAACCCAAACCGAGCTTCTGCCTTGCAAAAAAGCTCAAGGTGATGACTGGCAGCAAAGAAGAAACGCTGCTTTGCAAACGTCCTCTGACAATGCCTCCCTTGTTGGAAGCAGTTTCTATTCTGTGAACTAACATGTCCACAGATTCCTTCAAGGCAAAACCCTGCAAAACCCCTGAAACGTTTCACGTCTCTTAGCCTATTTCCCAACAAAGGGGTAGGGTGGCCAGGTAAGGCCTTTTTAAGGAAGTGACATTTCGTTGAGATTTGAATGAAGTTTGGGTGCCAGGCTTGCATTTATCTTGGGGAAGAGTTTCCAGGTAGAGAGAAAAGAGAATAAGGACAGAGACCTTGAGGCTGAAGAGTGGTTGGCATGCTAACCAAAAGCCAGAAGGCCAGTGTGGCTGCAGTGGGGTACAGAGGTAGATGATGAGTAATAGGCAGGGAATTCAGAGGAGTAGATTCTGTAAGACATCATAGGCTAAGGTAGAGACTTTGAACTTTATTCCAAGTAAAATGGGAAGCCATCTCAAAAGTTCCGAGCAGAGAAATTAAATCATCAAACTTGTATTTTAAACAATTCATTCTGGCTGTTGTGGGAAGAATAGTTGATTTAGAAAGTTTGTTTTTTTTAATTTAGTTTCTGTTTTTTATCTTTTTTTTAAAGAGATGGGGTCTCATTCTGTCACCCAGGCTAGAGTTCAGTGTTGCCATCAGAGCTTACTGCAGCCTCAACCTCCTGGGCTCACATGATCCTCCCATCTCAGCCTCTAAGTAGCTGGGACTGCAGGTGCCTGCCACCACACCTGGCTGATTTTTAAAATGTTTTGTAGAGACAGCATCTTGCTATGTTGCCCAGACTGGTCTTGAACTCCTGGCATTGAGCATTTCTCACACTTCAGCCTCCCAAAGTGCTGGGATTACAGGTGTGAGCCACCACACCAGCCTAAATTTATTTTTTTATTGTGATATAATTCATATACCATAAATGTCACCTTTTAAAAGTATATAATTCAATGATTTTTAGTATATTCACAAAGTGATACAACCATCACTGCTGTCTAATTCCAGGACATTTTCATCACCCTGAAAGGAAACCCTGTACAATTTAAGCAGTCACTCCCTACTCTCTTCTACCCCCAGCCCCTGGCAACCATTAATCTATTTTCTGTCTCTATGGATTTGCCTATTCTGGATATTTCACATAAATGGAATCATATACTATATGGCCTTTTGTGTTTGGCTTTTTTTGTTTAGCATAATATTTTCAAGGTTCATCCATTGTAGCATGCATCACTACCTTGTTGCTTTTTTATGGCTGAATAATACTCCATTATATAGACATACTACATTTTTATTCATTCAGCAATTGATGGATATTTGGGTTGTTTTTACTTTTTGGCTATTATGAATAATGTTGCTATGGACATTTGTCTTCAAATTTTTGTGTGGACATATGTTTTCAGTTCTTAGGTATGTATATAGAAGTGGAATTGTTGGTCATGTGATAACCCTGTGTTTAACTTCTGTGACAAGCTGCTTCCTTGTTTTCCAAAGTGGATATACTATTTTTCCTATTTTACCTTACCACCAGCAATACATGAGAATTCCAGTTTGTCTGCATCCTTGCCAGCAGTTATTATCTGGTTTTTTTTGGGGTGGGGGTTATTGCCATCTTAGTGGATGTGAAGTGGTATCTCATTGTGGCTTTGATTTGCATTTCCCCAATGACTAATGACATTTAGTATCTTTTCATGTGCTTATTGGCCATTTGTATATTTTCTTTAGAGAAATGCTTATTCAAATCTTTTGCCTATTTTTGTGTTATTTGTCTTTTTATTGTTATAAAAAGCTTTATATATTCTGGATACTAGACTCTTACTAGATACATGATTTACAAATACATTATGTGGGTTGTCTTTTCACTTTCTTGATAGTATGCTTTGATACACAAAAGTTATGAATTTCACTACAGTTGAATTTATTTTTTTCTTCTGTTACTTGTGATTTTGGTGTTAGAAGGATTGCCTAATCTAAGATCATGAAGATTTATGCCTATATTTTCCTCTAAAAGTTTTATATTGCTCCTACATTTAGGTCTTTGAATCATTTTGAGTTAATTTTTATATATGGTATAAGATGGGGTCTAATTTCAATATTTTTGAGTCTATAAAATTAACTTTATTTCACATAAATCCTATTGAAATTCATGCTTATCAGTATTCCCCTTGTGCTGCCGTATTGGACTTAATGTGTGTATGTATGTATTTATTTGCTTGTATTATTTTAAATTGACATAATAATTGTACATATTTATGAAGTACCATGTGATATTTTGATACATGTACACCTATAATGTGTAATGATCAAATCAGGGTAATTAGCATACCCATCATCTCAAATATTTATCATTTCTTTGTTTTGGGAACATTCAAAATCCTCTCTTTTAGCTGTTTGAAAATACACAATAAATTGTTGTTAACTATAGTCACCCTGCCGTGCTATAAAACAGTAGAACTTATTACTCCTATCTAGCTGTGATTTTGTATTTGTTAATCATCCTCTCCCTATCCCCTCCACCCTTTCCAACTTTTAGTAACCATTATTCTTCTCTCTACTTCTATGAGTACAATTTTTTTAGCTCCCACATATGAGAGAGAACATGACTTACTAACGTATAACTTATTTCCATTAACATAATGTCCTTCAGGCTCATTTAAATTGCCAAAAGTGAGAGGACTTTATTCTTTTTTATGGCCGAATAGTATTCCATTGCGTATATATACCACATCTTCTTTATCCATTTATTTGTCGATGGACAGTTAGATTGATTCCATATGTTGGCTGTTGTGAACAGTGCTGCAGTAAATGTAGGGATGCATATATCTCTTTGATATGCTGATTTCCTTTCCTTTGGATGAATACCCAGTAGTGAGATTGCTGGATCATATTATAGTTCAGTTTGTAGTTTTTTGAGGAATCTGCATTCTGTCTTCTATAATGGCCATACTAATTTAGTTTCCCACTAATAGTGTATTAGAGTTCCCCTTTCTCCATATCCTGGCAGCATTTGTTATGTTTCATCTTTTTGATAGTAGCCATTCTAACTGGGGTGAGATTGTATCTCATGGTGGTTTTTGACTTGCATTTTTCTAATACTTAGTGATATTGAGATTTTTTTATATCCATTGGACATTTATATGTCTTTTTTTTTTATTTCAGCATATTATGGGGGTACAAATGTTTAGGTTACATGTGTTGCCTTTCCCCTCTCTTCCCCCATATGTCTTTTTTGAGGAATGTCTATTCAGCTCATTTGTCCATTTTTAAATCAGATTATTTGTTTTTTTGTTGTTGAGTTAATTTCCTTATATATTTTGGATATTAATCTCCTTTCAGATGAATAGTTCACAGATATTTTCTCCCATTCTGCAGGTTGTCTCTTCATACTGTTGATTGTCCTTTGTAGTGCAGAAGCTTTTTAGTTGTATATAATTTCATTTGTCTCTGTTTGCTTTGTTTGCTTGTGTTATTGAGATTTTTTCAATAAAATCTTTGCCCAGACCAATGTCCTAAAGCACATCTCCTGTATTTTCTTCTAGTAGTTTCATAGTTGTAGATCTTACATATAAGTCTTTAAGTGAGTCTGAGTTGATTTTTGTAAATGGTGAGAGATAGGGGTCTAGTTTCACTTTTCTGCATATGGATATCCAATTTTCCCAGCTTCATTTGTTAAAGACTTTCCCTTCCCCAGTGAATGTTCTTGGTGCCCTTGTTGAAAATCAGTTGACTGAAAATATATGGATTTATTTCTGGGTTTTCTATTCCGTTCCATTGCTCTATATGTCTATTTATGCTGTTTTGGTTACTGTAGCTTTGTAGTGTATTTTGATCGTAGGTAGTGTGATACCTCCAAGTTTGTTCTTTTTGCTTAGGATTGCTTTGGTTATTTGGAGTCTGTTGTGATTCTATACAAATTTTAGGATTTTTTTTCCTGTTTCTGTGAAGAATGTCTGGCATTTTGATAAGGATTACATTGAATCCATAGATTACTTTGGGCAGTATGGTCATTTTGATAATATTAATTCCTCTAACCTGTGAATATGAGATGTGTTTCCTTTTTTGTGTGTCCTCTTCAGTTTGTTTCATCAGTATTGTAGTTTTCCTTGTAGAGAACTTTCCCCTCCTTGGTTTAACTTACTCATTGATTTTTTTTTTTTGGTAGCTCTTATAAATGGGATTGCTTTCTTGATTTCTTTTTCCTTAGTTCATGGTTGGTGTATAGAACACTACTGATTTTTGTGTGTTTATTTTATATCCTGCAACTTTACTGAATTTGTTTATCAATCCTAAGAGTTGTTGGTGGAGTTTTTATGGTTTTCTATTTACAGTTAACCTTTGAACAACACAAGGCTTAGGGACGCTGATGCCCTGTGCAGTCAAAAATCAATGTATAACTTGATTTTCTAAAAACTTAACTCCTAATAGCCTACTGTTGACCAGAAACGTTATCAGTAACATAAACAGTTGATTAACACATATTCTGTATGTGTTATATATTATTTACTGTATTCTTATAATAAAGTAAGCCATAGAATATTAAGAAAATTATAAGGAGGAGAAAATACATTTATGATAGATTAATGGATGTGGATCATCATAAAGGTATACATCCTTGTTGTCCTCATGTTGAATAGGCTGAGGAGGACGAGGAAGAGGAGGGGTTAGTCTTGCTCTCTCGGGGGCAGCAGAGGCAGGAGAAAAGTCATGTAGAAGTAGACCCATACAGTTCAAACCTATGTTATTCAAAGGTCAACTGTGTATGATCATGTCACCTGCAAACGGACAATTTGACTTTCTCCTTTCCAATTTAGATGCTGTTTCTTTATCTTGCCTAATTTCTCTGGCTAGGACTTCAAGTACCATGTTGAATAAAAATGGTGAAAGTGGGTCTTGAGATCTTAGAGGAAAAGCAGAAGAAATTATATTTCTTTTGTCCTGAAGAAATACAAAAGATCAGTTGTGATGTCTCCTTTTCATTTCTGATTTAGTTTATTTGGGTATTTTCTCTTTGTTTCTTGGTTAGTCTAGTTAATGATTTGTTGATTTTGTTTATCTTTTCAAAAAACCACCTTTGTTTTGTTGATCTTGTGTTTTTTTTTCCTAAATTTTATTTCTGCTCTGATCGTTATTTCCTTTTATTAATTTTAGCTTTGGTTTTTTCTGCTTTTCTAGTTCCTTGAGATGTATTGTTAGATCGTTTATTTGAAATCCTTCTACTCTTTTGATATAGGTGTTTATTTCTATAAACTTTCCTTTTAATACTGCTTTTGCTGTACCTTGTACATTTTGGTATGTTTTGTTTCTATAATTTGTTTCAATATTTGTTTATTTATTTGAAACAGGGTCTCACTCTGAGCCTGGACTAAAGTACAATGGCATTATCATAACTCACTGCAACCTGAAACCCTCAGGCTCAAACAATCCTTCTGTCTCTGCCTTCCAAGTAGCTGGGACTACAGGTGTGCACCACCATGCCCAACTAATTTTTTTTTTTTTTTTTGGTAGAGACAGGATCTCCCTATGTTACGCAGGCTGGTTTTGAACTCCTGGCCTGATGGATCCTCTTGCCTTGGCCTCCCAAAGTGCTAGGATTACAGGAGCGAGCCACTGTGCTTGGCCAGTGTTTCAGTAAATTTTTGAACTTACTTTTTAATGTCTTCATTGACTCATTGGCCATGTTGTTTGATTTCCATGTATTTGCACAATTTTGAAAGTTCCACTTGTTACTGATTTCTAGTTTTATTTCACTGTAGTCAGAAAAGATATTTGATATGAGATATGATTTCAGTTCTTTTAAATTTGTTGAGACTTGTTTCATGGCCTAACGTGGTCCATCCTGGAGAATGTTCCATGTGCTGATGAAAACAATGTGTATTTGGAAACTGTTGGATGAAATGTTCTGTAAATGTCTGGTAGGTCTATTTGGTCTAAAATGCAGTTTAAATCCAATGTTTTGTTGATTTTCTGTCTAGAATGGTCTGTGCAGTGCTGAAAGTCGGTGGTGAAGTCCCCAACATTATTGTATTGGGGTCTATCTCTCCCTTTAGATCTAACAATATTTGCTTTGTATATGTGGCTGCTCCATTGTTGGGTGCATATGTATTTATAATTGTTATATCTTCTTGCTGAATTGATCTCTTTATCATCATATAATGACTTTCTTTGTCTCTTTTTATAATTTTTGACTTAAAAGTCTGTTTTACCTACTATAAGTATGGCTACTCCTGTTCACTTTTGGCTTACATTTCATGGAATATCTTTTTCCGTCCTTTCATTTTCAGTCTATATGTGTGTCTTTTTTTTGTTTGTTTTAAAGAGATGGAGGTCTCTCTGTTTTGCCCAGGCTGGCCTCAAATTTCTGGGTTCAAGCGATCTTCCTGCCTTGGCCTCCCAATTAGCTGGGACTACAGGCATGCATCACTGCTCCTGGCCCAGTCTATGTGTGTCTTTACACATAAAGTGAGTTTCTTGTAGGCAGCATATGGTTAGGTCTTTTTTTTTTTTTTTAAATTCACTTAACCAGTCTGTATCTTTTAAGTAGAAAATTTAATCTGTTTACATTTAAGATTATTTTTGATAGGTGAGGACTTACTCCTGTCATTTTGTCAATTGTTTTCTGGTTGTTTTTATATCCTTTGTTACTTTCTTCCTCTCTTATTATTTATCATTGTAGTTTGGTGGTTTTCTGTAGGGATAGTTTGATTCTTTTCTCTTTCTCTTTTGTGTATCTGTTCTACCTGTGAGTTTTATACTTTTGTGTGTTTTAATTATAGTGATTATTGTCTTTTTTTTCTTCCAGATGTAGGATTCCTTTGAGCATTTCTTGTAAGGCTGGTCTAGTGGTGATGAATTCCCTCAAGTTTTGTTTGTCTGGCCAAGGTTTTGTTTCTTTTTCATTTCTGAAGGATAGACTTGCTGGGTATACTATTCTTGGCCGAAATTTTTTTTTTCTCTCAGCACTTTGAGTATGTTATCCCATCCAGTGCTGGCCTGTAAATTTTCTGCAAAAAAATATGCTTTTATTAATAGTCTAATGGAGATTCCCTCATATGTGACTTGACACTTTCCTCTTGCTGTTTTTAGAATTCTCTCCTGTCTTCAACCTTAGATAATTTGACTGCAATGTGCCTAGCAGGAGGACCTTTTTGGGTTGAATCTATTTGGTGATCTTTGAGCCTCCTGTATCTGAATGTCCATATCTCTCCCTAGACTTGGGAAATTTTCAGCTGTTATTTCATGGTACGCCTTTTCCCTTGTCTTCTCCTTTGGGAATTCACGTAATATGAATATTTGCTTGCTCAGTCATGTCTCATAAGTCTTACAGACTTTCTTTCCTTTTTTTTTCCCCTCTGACTGGATAATTTCAACTGACTTATCTTCAAGTTCAGAGTTTTTTTTTCTTCTGCTTTATCAGGTCTGCTGTTGAGGTTCTCTGTTACATTTTAAATTTCATTCATTGAATTCCTTAGCTGCAGGGTTTCTGTTTTGTTCTTTTTTTATGATTTTTATCTCTGTTGAATTTTTTGTTCATTCATCAGTTCATTTTTTGATTTCATTGAATTGTTTATATTTTTTTGTATCCTGCTGAGTTTCCCTAAAGATCATGATTTTGAATTCCTTTGCCAGTGGTTTATTGATTTTCTTTCCGTTGGGATCTGTAACTAGAGAGTTGTTATATTTCTTTGGTTGTGTCATATTTGCTTTCTTTTTTATATTTCTTGGGTCCCTGCATTGATATCTTGCACATGGTGGAACTGGCCTCTTCCATACTTTCTGGAATGGCTTTCACAGACAAAGACTTCACTTGCAGTTGGGGTTAGTGTGCCAGTTGGGAGGATATGATGACTCTGTTTCTAGATAGGTGCAATGTTAATAGTTTTTATCCAGCTTCTACAGCTTTGTTCACCATCAGCAATAACTGTGGCACCTCAGTGGCCTATACTGTAGAAGTTCTTAGCAGTGGCAGTGTTATAAGTTATTAATGTTTTCCCCACAATGGAGAGACTTAGTTGGGTGGATCCTTCTTGGTGGCTTATAGATGACTACCTTCTCACTGTGTCCTCACATGGTGGAGAGAAAGGGTTATCTCCCTTCCTCTTCTTGTAAGGCCACCAAGCCTATCGGATTAGGACCCTACCCATATGACTTCATTTAACCTAAATTACCTACCAAAAGCCCTATCGCCAAATACATTAGGGGTTAGCACTGCAACATATGAACTAGGGGGATACAATTCAGTCTGTAGCAGTTACATTGATTGGTTTTCATATGTTAAACTAATCTTCCATTCCTGGGATAAATTCCACTTGGTCATGGTATATAATCCTTTCTATATGTTGCTGGATTTGATTTGCTAACATTTTGTTGAGGATTTTTGCAGCCTTGTATTTCAAGGCTTTGGAGAACTATTAAGACAGTGAAGAAATTGGGGCCCAAATCTAGTGGATTATTCAACAGAAATAGTGGAAACCAAAAGAAGAAAATAGCTGCCAATCTAGAATTCTCTATTCAATAAGTATGTCTTTTTAAAAGGAAGGCAAATAAAAATATTTTCAGGAAATAAAAATTAAGGGAATTTGTCACCAGCAGACCCTCACTAAAGGAAAAACTAAAAAGGAGTTCTTCAGGCAGAAGGAAAATGATTCCAGATGGAAGCTCAAAGATACAGGAAGTAATGAAGAGCATTGGAAAGGTAAATATGTAGACAATCTAAATAAGTAATGTCTTGTGGGATTAATAACAACATTGGCATATCAATTGGGAGGGGAGTAAATGGAGTTCATTTCTAAGGACCTCGCATTGTTCATGAAGAGAATAAAAATAACAAGTAATTTTATACTTTGATAGGTCAGGATTGCTTGTTGTAATCTTTTACCACCAATAGACTGGGAAAAGAGTCTAACCACTAAGTTAACAGAAAGGGGAAAATCGAAATAACAAAACATGGTCCACAAGAAGCGAAGAAAGAAGAAAAAAAGGATATTGTAAAGGCAAGAATAATAACAGATTTAAAAAGAAAAAGATTTAAATCCAATTATGTCACTAATAATATTAAGTGAAAATAGACTTGATGCTTGAATTACAACTGTATTCAATACTCTATTAGAAGTCCTAGCCAAGGAAATAAGGAAAGAAGAAGTTAAAAATGGTAAAGATTAGATATGAAGAAATGAAACTATTATTGATTATACACAACATGATTATAAACATCGAAAATCCCAAAGATATCTAGATAAACTATTCGAATTAATAAGTGAGTTTAAAAAGGTTGGACCGCTCTCAAGAGAGCTTGGCGTTTGGTCAGTGGGGACCCATGCGGGTTCAACATGTGTATTGAGAAGCGTTATTTCTGTTCAGGGCCAATCTACCCTGGCCACGGCACGATGTTTGTCCGCAACAATTGCAAGGTGTTCAGATTTTGTAAATCGAAATGTCATAAAAACTTTAAAAAGAAGCACAATCCTCACGAGGTCAGGTGGACTAAAGCCTTCCCGGTAAAGAGCTTACAGTGGATAATTCATTTGAATTTGAAAAATGTAGAAATGAACCTGTCAAATACCAGAGAAAGCGATGGAATGAAACTATTGATGCAATGAAGAGAGTCGAAGAGATCAGACAGAAACGCCAAGCCAAGTTTATAATGAACAGATTGAAGAAAAATAAAGAGCTACGGAAAGTTCAGGCCATCAAAGAAGTCAAACAAAACATCCATCTTACGTGAGCCCCTCTTGCAGGTAAAGGACAGCAGCTGGAAGAGAAAATGGTACAGCAATTATAACAGGATGTGGACATGGAAGATGTTTCTTAAAAATCTCACTGTAACCATTTCTATATGTACATTTGAAAGTGTCCTTTGGAGACTAGAAGTTCTAAGTTATTGGTTTATTTTTTACATAAGTCACTCAAATGAAAGGTGATTAAAAATGTATTTCCTATGTTGCTGTCTGCACAACATCAGATAGTATGGATGTTGGATTGCATCTCAATGTTAAGCCTTCACTGATAGATGTGCTTTATGTAAATTATGAAAATAATGCCCAGTTAATTTTTTCTATATATTTTTAGCTGTCCAAGTAATTTCTTTCTATTTTTAGTAGAGACAGGGTCTCACTCTTTCTCAGGCTGGTCTTGAACTCCTGAGCTCAAATGATCCACCCGCCACGGCCTCCCAGAGTGCTAGGATTACAGGCGTGAGCCACCGTGCCCGGCCTAAGAAATTGTATTTTTATACACAAACACCATGCAGAAAACAAGATTTAAGGAAGATATTATTCATAATAGCATCTAAGAACATCACATTCAAAGGAATAAATACAACAAAATACGTGTAAGGTCTTTACACAAGAAACCATAAACAGTGAAAGAAATTTCCATGTTCATGGATTGGAAGAATCAATATTGTAAATGTGTCGATTCTGCCTAAATTGTTACATTTATCCAATGTAATTCCAATCAGAGTCTCAGAAAAGTGTTTTTTTTTAATGAAGATTAAGACAATTCTAAAAATAAATATGGGAATGTAAAAGGCTAAGAAGAACCAGGATAATCTTAGAGAAGAACAACATGGGAGGATGTCCTTTACTGGATATTAAAACTTACTAAACTATAGTCATGAAGACAATGCAGTCTTGGTGCAAAGTTAGAAAGACCATGGAACAAACCAGAAACCCCAGAAAGAGAGACATGTATTGATATTTGTGACGAATATGGCACTGTAGAGCATTGAGGACAAGACTTTCTTCAATAAATGATACTGGGTCAATTGAATATTCATATGGGGAAAAAAATAAAACTTTATTGCTGAATCACCCTGTATATAAAATCATTTCCAAGTAGATGGTAGATGTAAATGTCATAGGTAAAACAGTTAAGCTGTTAGAAACAAATAGGAAATCTTTATGAGTTTTGGGATAGGGAGAGATTTCTTGCCACAAAAAGCACAGACAAAAAAATGATAAAGTGGGTTGCAGTAAAGTTAAAAAACAAGGAAAGATGATCAAGAAAGTGCAAAGACAAGCAACAGAGAGGAAAATGATACTTGAAACATAGCTGAACAAAGAACTGGTATCCAGAATAAATAGAGAATTCCTACAAGTCAATAAGAAAGTGAACATCCATTTGAAAAACAAGAAGAGACTTGAACAGACCCATCGTAAAAGAGGATATCCAGATGGCCAGTAAATGTGAAAAACTGTCACAAAAATTGCTGATTAAGGACACAAGGACATAACATTAAACACCCTCTGCAATAGCTAAAATTAAAGAGACTGATGAATACCAAATATTGATGAGGAAGTAGAGTAAGGGAAACTATGATACACTGTTGGTAGGAATATAAATTGGTACAGCTTCTTTGGAAGACTAGTTCACAGTAAATACTAAAGCTGAATATATGCAAATTTTATAACCCAAAAGCTCTACTCTTAATAACGTACTCAACAAAAATGCATGTACATCAGCACCAAAAGACACATATGAGAAGGTTCTTTGCAGGATTGTTTGTAATAGCCAAAAGCTGGAAAAAACACAAATGTCCAGCAAGTGTAGAATGGATAAATGGTATATTCATAGAATGGAATATTACGCAGAAATGAAACAGACTATAGCTAATGTGGATGGATATCACAAATATAATGTTGAGTGAAAGAAGCTGAATGCAAAAGAATATTGTATGCATGAATCCGTTTATATAAACTTCAGAAACTTTCAAAACTATGGTATTAAAAATTAGGCAATAGTTAACTTTTGGGCAAGAAGGAAGGGATATTAGATTGGGATGGGACATTGGAGGGATTTCTGGTTGCTTATTCATTTTTCTTGATAGATGGTATGGATGTGTTTACTTTGTGATAATTTATTGAGCTGTATGCATATGATTTGCATAATTTTATTTATGTTATATGTCAATTCAAAAATAATCTAAAGAAACTGACACCTTCTGGGATATATAGTGTGGTGGTTACTACAGTTTATGTAAATACAGTTTTTCCATTCACATTGCTTTTTTTTTTTTTTGCCTTGGCAGAGAGAGGACAAGGTTGGATTTTAATAGAAGCTTTGTTTCCTTGTGTACTTGTCCCCTTCAACCACTAGGCAGTCTAACTCTGGTGATGGTTACTGGATGGTGGGAAGTTTTGTAGCAGGAGGATTTTGAGATTATCATAATTTAAATTGTTACAGGGGCTATGGTAGTGCAAGAGTAGACTCTGAAGTCAACATAGAAGGAAATAATTCCAAGAATTGTAATAGTGGTCAGGAACTAGCAACCTGATTTAAGTTCTTTTGACACCATTATCATGGTATTTAATACATTAATTTTCCAAGTTTTATTAAAACTTGGAAAAATTGTAAATAACATGTATTAGAAATCTGCCATTAATGCTAGCATGATACAGTGAAAGAGCATAAGTTTTACGGTTATACTCAGATTCATATCCTGCTTGCTAGGTATACAACTTAAGGCAGTTTGCTCTAGTTCTTTGTGCCTTAATCTCTTCATGTCAAAAGAGGACAATATTCTTTGTGAAAATTCGATGAGGTTTCCATGTAAATGGAATAGCACTGTGTTTGGTACATCATAGGTGCCCAGTAAGTATTAGAATTCTTTCCCATCCTGCTTGCTAGTCCACGAAATAATATTAGTAAAGGCAAAATCTTTCTAACTGTGGAGAGAACTGCAAAATTGAAAAATTTAGTATTTTTGTTTCAATATTCTGTTTAAGGCAGGATTTTTATTCTCTGAAGGAAAATGAAGGCCTTTTTGTAAATTAACCTTTGACCTCTTTTAATATAGCAATCCAACCCTGTTCTCTCTTTTAACAGATTTTTATTTTAAAAAATTTGCTCATTGAAAAATGTAATAATTTATAGGAAAAATTTAAAAATTACCCATAATCACCACACAGATATATATGCTTTCACAATTTTTTTTTTTTTTTTAGACAAGAGTCTCACTTTGTTGCCTGGGCTAGAGTGCCATGGCATTAGCCTAGCTCACAGCAACCTCAAACTCCTGGGCTCAAGCAATCCTTCTGCCTCAGCCTCCCAAGTGGCTGGGACTACAGGCATGCCACCACCATGTCTGGCTAATTTTTTTTTCTATATATATTTAGTTGGCCAATTAATTTCTTTCTATTATTAGTAGAGACCGGGTCTTGCCCTTGCTCAGGCTGGTTTCGAACTCCTGACCTTGAGCAATCCACCTGCCTTGGCCTCCCAGAGTGCTAGGATTACAGGCGTGAGCCACCACACCCGTCCTTTCACAATTTTGTTACATAATAGTTTCCCCCTTATGCACCATTGATTTCAGTTACCCACAGTCAACCATGATCTGGAAATATTACATGGAAAGTTCTGGAAATAAACGGTTTATAAGTTTTAAATTGCATACTGTTTTGAGTAGCGTGATGAAATCTTGTGCCGTCCCACACCATCCCACGCTGTCCCACCCATGATGTGAATCCTCCTTTAGTCCAGTGTACTCACTCTGAGTTTGTTCCCCGCCCCACTAGTCACTTAGTAGCTTTCCTGGTTATTAGAGCAACTGCCATGTGTCATAGTGCTTGTGTTCAAGTAACCCTTATTTTACTTTTTTTAAAACAGTATATTGTTATAATTGTTCTATTATCAGTTAATCTTTTACTGTGCCTCATTTGTAAATTAAACTTTATCATAGGGATGTATGTATAGAATAAAATGAATATATAATGTTTGGTACTGTCCTTGGATTTAGATGTCCACTGGGGGCCTTGGAACATATCTCCTGTGGATGAGTGGGGGACTGCTGTATTGTTTTCCATTTACTTGTCTATACATTTTTGAATTGTAGTTTGAGATAAAACCATACATGTGATTTTTGCATCCTCCATTTTTTCTCTTTATATAAAACATTTTTCTATGTTACTAAAAATTCTTTGTATTCAGCAACAATTATACCTCCAGGAAAAAAAGTCTTTGTATTATTTTGAATAGCTGCAGAGTAATACCTCTTAGGCCATATTATAACTAAAGGATTTTATTGTTAAGGCACTCAGAGGGTTTCCAGTTTTTTGTTACTATGCTGTGATAATATCTTTTTTTGCATTAATCATCTACATTTAAGATGATTTCCTTAGGATATATGTGGAGAAATATTATTACTATATTTAAGGGAAAGATAATTTTATGGCTTTTAGGTATTTCAGAATTGCTTTATAGAAAAGCTATCAGTATAATCCTACCAGGAATATATAAATGAGTCCATTTTGGGAAATTCTTCCCACTAATGAGAATTGCCCATTTAAAAATACTCGGTTTCTTTTTTTCTTTATAGCATTTGTTCAGTGCTCAGCACAGAAGCATGATCAGAGTGAGTAGAAATCAGTTAAGTACCAGTAGTCTGATGGACCGTTTCTTACAAGATGTACTGCGACACCACCCGTATTATTGTCGAGAAAACAGGTAAAGTAGCTAATTGGAATAATATTTGTACATAGTTATATGTTACAGTAGGTGTGTTTGTGTTAATGTCCCAATACTACTTAAAGTGAATCTTGAATCAAAAAATAAAAAGTCGGATTTTATCTAGTAACTTCCATTTGCAATTTTTAATTTTTCTTAGCTTAAGTAAGAAATTCCACTATAGAAGATACGATTACACTATGTTTTTTTCTAAATAAAAATCTTAGGCTAATAAATAATTTATACCATTAATGTGTTTTATAAGTATGTCATAGATTAAACAGGGGGAAGGTGGGAACAAAAATAGTTTTTAAAAGATTAGTAACAGAAATGCTGGTGACAGTAGCAGAATAAGGTTAGTCAAAGTCAAAACTAAGTAAGTTCCACATTAATGGAACTATTTACTAATTCTCAGTAGAAGAGATATCAAATAGAAGTGGCTGTTGTTATAATTTGTTAATATCTTGATAGCTTTTTCTTGTATCAATTTGTTTGGAGAGTTTTAATAAAAATAATTATTTTGAAAACATTTAAGAGTTAATGCCCTATGTTAAAGAAAAACATTGGTAGAAAATTAAATAATATAGTGAATTAGCAGCTCCAGCTGTACAAGATAAGGCAAAAAAAATCATTAGCACATCTATGCAAATTTAGTTGAGATGTGCACCAGTAAATAGAAAAAGGGATAAATTTGTCTGCTTTGCAGGTCACTAACCTAGAATTTAGAAATGGTGAAAATGTTTTAATGGGGAAAAGTCAGAGGGAAAAAAATGTGGTTAGAATAGAATTAGCCTATTCTGGGGTCAGTATAAATTTCTAGTTTATAACCCTTCTAAAGAATGCTTCAGCAAACATATTTGCACATGCAATTATTTCTGTGATACAGCTTCCAGAATTTGAATTTATGGGTCACGGTTTATGGACCTTAAAAAATTTACTTTGTTTTTTTTTAATTTTCCATTTTGGAATAATTTTAGGCTTACAAAAATATTACATAACTGGTACAAGAAATTCTGCTATCATCTCCACCTGGTTTCTCCAGATACTAAATCTAAAATAAGCGAAGTACGATGATCAAAATGAGAAAATTACACTGATACCATGCTATTAGCTAATCTATAGACCTTATTTAAATTTTTTAAGTTGTTCTACTACTGTCCTCCTTTTGGACCAGGATCATTGCATTTACTTGTCATATATCTTTAGTTTCCCTTGATCTTGAATAATTCCTCAGTTTTTCTTTGCTTTTAAGACCTTGATTCTTTTTAAAGAGTACTGGCCAGTTACTTTATGGGATATTCTCAAATTTCTGTCTGGCTGGTATTTTTTAATGATTAAATTTAGTTTATGAATTTTGACTAAGAATATATCAGAACTCATGTTGTACCCTTCTCAGTGTATTAAACCAGGAGACACATGATGTTGCCATGTCATTGCTGACAATGTTAACTTGGGTCACTTGATTAAGGTTGTGTCTGCAACATTATTCCACTATAAAGCTACTGTTTTTCCTGTTGTAATTAATAAGAATCTTGTGGGGAAGAACTTTGACTATGTAAATAATCCTGTTTCTCATCTTACTTTCACTGACTTACTTTAAGCATCCATTGATGATTCTTCCCTGAAACAGGTATTATATTTATTCATCAAAATCTTATTCCCTCACTATTTATTCAAGTATTTATTTATAACATTATAGACTCATGAATATATTTCTTTTATTGTGTAGGTTTTGTTTTATTTTTGAGATAGGATCTTGCTCTGTTGCCTGGGCTAGAGTATAGTGATGTCATCATAGCTCACTGCAGCCTCAAATTCCTGGGCTCAAGTGATCCTCCTGCCTCAGCCTTCCCAGGAACTGGGACTACAGATGTGCCCCACCATGCCTGGCCAATTTTTCTATTTTTTATAGAGACAGGGCTATCTTGACAAGGCTGGTCTTGAACTCCTGGCCTCAAGCAATCTTCTCACCTTGGCCTCTAAAGTGCTGAAATTATAGGCATGAGCCACTGTACCCAGCCTGTGCTGTGTGTTTTAATTTGCTGCTATTTATTATTTATTTTGTGGCTCAAATTGTATATGGATATTTTATTGTATTGTATTATATTGTATTTTTTAGCCCCACCCCTTTACTGGACATTTTAAATCCTTGCTGGACACTTCCTAGAAGGCTATACCTATTTATACTCACATCAAGAGTATAAGAGAATGCTCATTTCTTGTCATGCTTGCCAACACTGGGAGGATTATCTACCTCTTCCCCCACCACCAATATAATAGACCAAAAAAGTATATCTCCTGATTAGCCTGTCTTTATTTATGAGTAAAGTGGAACTTCTTTGTGTATATTTATTGGCCATATGAGGTCTGTCCAGAAAGTATCCAGCCATGTACTATTATATATTACATTAACAATGGCTGGATACTTTCCGGACAGACCTCGTATTTTATCCTATGAATTGTTTGTTCATATACTTTGCCTGTTTTTCTATTGACTTATTTGTATATTTTGGATTTGTAAGCAATATTGGAGTATGGATGATAGTCTTTTGTATTTTAAACATGTTACAAATATTTTTTTAGAGTCTGTTATATGTCTTTTAATTGTATATGTTGTATTCTATCATACAGAAATTAAACCTTTTGACATAATCAGCTCTAAGGATTTTTTTAATGGCTTCTTTCATATGTTTTTTTGATACCCTTGTTTCTTCTTTTAAATATTTTTAATCAGGCTGGGCTCAATGGCTTCTGCCTTCAACCCTGCCTACCACTTTGGGGGTCCGAGGCGAGCATATCACTTGAGACTAGCCAGGAGTTCAAGACCAGCCTGAGCAAACAGACCCTGTCTCTAAAAAAAATAAAATAAATAAGCCCAATGTGGTGGCACACTCCTGTAGTCCCAGCTGCTTGGGAGGGTGAGGTAGGAGGAGGGTTGCTTGAGCCCAGGAGTTTGAGGTTGCTATGAGCTCTGATGATGCCACTGCCAGGCAACAGTGAGACCCTAGACCCTATCTCAAAATAAATAAATAAATATTTGTTTTTATGCATCGTATGAGGCAGGACTTCTACTTAATGTTTTATAAATGTATCTCTAATTGTCCTCACTGATAAAAAATGTTACCACCTCTATTATAACCTAAATTCCTGTATTTGTGTATTGTGCATATATATTTAATTTTGAATACCATTTTGTTCCCTTGATTTTTTAAAAATCCCATGCCAACACTATTTTATTTATAAGCTTTCTAAATGATAAGTTTATGGTTTTTTAAAAAAAATTCTTTTGTCTTCTCCTCCTATCTAGACATTGTAGGTTTTTCTATTGTTTTTAGCCTTCCTGAAATTCAGCTCTTGCCTTGTTTTTGTTTCTTATTCATTAGTTTTTTCCCTTTTCTTATTTCTTCTACTTTTTTTATGGGAGAAATTTGGTTATTTTTCCATCTTCTTAAATTGGATGTTCACTTCGTTGTGGTTACTAATTCTTTTTTTAATGGTAGTATTTAAAAGTATGAAGTTTTCGTTTTGTTATGTCTCATAGATTTGGATATATATTAAATAATTGTTTTATGTTATTTACTTATAATTTAAAATGTTTTATTTTTAGCTGCAGAGTTATATGAAAGTGATTTTTAACGTTTAATGGTTAGATTTTTGGAGGCCTTTTTTTGTTGTAAAGTTAGTTACAAATGACTAGAAATAGGGATTATGATTTAATTGCTAATCTTAAACATACACATATACAAATACAGATGAAAATCAAAGCATCCAAATGGCAGTTCCTGAGCTTTTTTGGGATTTTTACCCACTTGTTTGATTGTATGGTTCTGCCTTTTTTCTTTTCTCCTTTTTTTTTTGGTTTTTAGCTACATGTTACAAAATTAGTTTTATTTTGAGAATGTTGTGATAGTCCTTAAGGCAAATGAAGATAGTCTAGTGTTCTGAAAAACTGTGGTACAGTGGTTATTGCACTGCAATTTCATTGATTAGAATTCAGAAGTATGAAAAATTACGGATTTTTTGGTACCATCGTGGTATTATTTTGGTGCAGGGTTTAGTATATGTGCTGCCAAAGTGTGCACGTGGTGCAGAGTTAACTATTTTATTTTCCAAATTCCAAATCAAAAATTAATTAAGGTAATAAATTTATATGGGAAAGATAGTAACTGTAATACTTATGTTTAAAAAAAACAGTTGCATGTGGCTGATACATGTTTGCATGTTCTCTTAAACAAATGTGGCATTGCTCAAATTGGAAAATACTTAATTTTTTTAGGTGTTAATCTATTGTTTATTTGTATTTATTTTTATAAAATAAGTTTTAAAGCAGTTTTAGATTTACAGAAAAATTGAGAAAATAGTACAGCATTCCTATAATACTCTCTCATCCAGTTTCCCTATGATTAACATCTTACTGTAATATAGTACATTCATTGGAAGTAATGAACTAATATTAATACATTAAAGTCTATAGGTTATTCATATTTTTTTTAGTTTTTACCTAATCTAAGCTTTTCTAAACTAAGATTTCCTTAGTTTTACCTCTTTTTTCTGTTTCACAGTCCCCTCCAGGATACCACATTACATTAACTTACCATGTCATGTCTCTTCAGGCTCCTCTTGGCCGTGGCAATTTAATCTTTTTTTAATAGGTCTAGATATGATGACACTTAGCACTTTGAATTGTAATTATTTTTTATGTATCTGCCTTCTGCGGCTACTTGAATAGTCCTTGTGAGACAGCTTATCTTTCTTTGCCTCAGTACCTAGCATAGGACCTTCTACAGAGTCGTAAGTCGTTAGTGGGTGGTGGTTGTATGACTGAAATTTTGCCTCTCTTTAATTAAGAATCCAGGATATGGCGATATCATTAGGTCAGCTGCTTACATATATGAAAGAGCAATCCCTAAAATGCTTTGGGTCAAGCATGTTGTGTTGATGCTGGTAGAAGAGATTCATAGACTGGTTTTAGATATGAAAGTTTTAGGTCTTTTAAAAAGCAACATTCTTCAAAATTTTGAATGGGAAATACAGACATGTTGGCATAATTCAAAAGGCACTCCATCCTGTAATCACTTCTCTAGAGGTAACAAGTGTTTCTTCCATGTCCTTCTATAGCTGTTCAAAGTGTATAGTTTTTTTCTCTCTTCTATCTTACATAAATGATAGCATTCTATATACATTTGATTTTCACTAACAGTATTTAAAGTAGTTGATCTTTTGTGTCTATATAGAGTTGCCTTATTATTTTAAAAACCTACATTGTATACCATTAAGTACCATTGAGTATTTAACCAGTATCCAGTTGATGGGCATTAAGGTCGATTCAGTTGTTTGCTCTTATCAAAAAAAAAAAAAAGTAGCAGTGAATATTCTGGTACTTTCCTCATTAGACACAAGAGAAAACCAAAAGTGAAGTTACTAGGTCAGAGAGTATGTACATTTTTAATTTTAGTAAACATTGCCAAATTGCTCATCATAGAGGTTACTAATTTACATAGAGGTTAACGGATGATCTTCACAGATGTTAACTAATCTATACTCCTACCAGCAACGTATTAAAAAATGCTCATGCCGTTACATCGTTGCCAAAATGATGTTAGCTAACATTTGTGAATGCTTACTATGAGCCAGGCTATTTTTTCTTTTTAATACTCTTTACATGTAACAACCAATTAATTCTGCACTCTTCAAAACAGTCTCATGAGGGAAAATAGTATATTATTTCCTTTTTTGGAGGCAGAATCTGAGGCATACAAGGTTAAATAACTTGTGTCAAACTTTTTGCTACTTACCACTGTGATAACTGAAAAATGATATATGGCTTTATTTGCATTTTTCTCGTGTTTATGAGCCATTTGTGTTTAAGTAGCAATTGGTGAAGCTCCTCCCGCCTTCTGCACTGATTACCTCCTGAAGTACATGTAGTATATAGCCTGGTGTGATTGCCTTGATTCTGGTCCTTTAAGGATAACCCAGAGCAGAAAGAAAATAACATTTATTATGCCTTTATTTTAACATTTTAAACTGAGATTAGAATATTTTTCTGTATTTCCCCCCTTTCTTTTTAGATCAGTGCAACGTGTAAATCCTGCGTCAGCTTCTGAAGCGATTCGTTTGAATGATTCTCTTCCTGAAGGACAGGATGGGGATGGTGCTGAAACTGAAGAGAATATACACTCTGAGCGTTCTGAACCTACTGAAGCCTTACATTCCATACCTAGTCAATCTCAGCAGTGTACAGAGGAGGTGTCAGTTCGACCATCAGTTATTCAGAAACTGGAGAAAGGACAGCAGCAGCCCTTGGAGATTTTTTATAAAATTGGGACTGGTATGAAAAAATGTAATTCAATAGATACTGGTCAAGCTACAAATAATGGAAACAACTTAACACGTCCCCCCGTGATTTTTAATGCTCCTCCTAGTCGTTTACCTGTAAGTTCTTCTGATAGACCAGTCAAAACTAATATGACTAGGTTACCACCAGCAGCCCATTTGGATTCAGTTAACAAATGTGACCCAAACAAAGGTGACCGTGAGAAGCTAGACAGAGTCTCTAGAAAGCCTACACTATCATTGAATCTAGAAACGTCTTCAGTTTCATATCAGAAACCTAAAGAATCAAGCAGTAAATCTTTAGGTATAAATTCAAATAAATTGGTTTTACAGAAAGATGTAAAATCTCAGGACAAAAGTTTGTCAGCTGGCTTTAAAGTCTGTGAACGTATGCGTACTGAGGGGCCCTTAAGTGTTGATTCTCCTTGTGAGTTAGAAGTAAACTCACCAGGAAACGTGAGTAAAACTGACATGCCTTCTAATACAGGAATGGTTGAGGATGCCATTCCAAAGTACCATGAGGAATCTTTTTCTAATGTGAGTTATACCCAAGAAGGAAAGCATTTGATTTTTAACAAGTCAGCCTCTTTGAAACAGAAGTGCTTGGTGAGGTCTGAATTGAAATCTGATTGTAGCTCTCCTCAGTCAGCATCTCCTCAACCCCAAGAGGCTGTACGAGACTTGAGCCCTTGGAAGGAGATTGACCAACAAGATAACAACTGTGAATCTAGAGATTCTGAAATGAGTTTTGATTGCGGTTCTTCTTTTCATTCTCGGACTGACCAATGTAAAGTGACTGCCAAGGAAATAAACCTTTCCAGGGAAGTACATGCTGATATGCAGTATAAGAATAATAAATTTAATGATTCTGAAATAAGTTCTAATTGTGATGACTCTCAGCAGTTGGTTACCAACCAATCCCGAGTAGTTGTTAAAGAAATAAGTCTTCAGAATGCAACGCATATTAGGCTGGTTGACCAAAGCTATGAATCTAGTAGTTCCGAAATGAATTTCGATTGTGATGCCTCACTTCAGTCAACTAACGACTACCCTCAACAGCGTGTAAAAGAAGTAAACCTTTCTACGGAGGTGAACACTGGTTTGATTGAGAACAACCGTGGATCTAGTAGCTCTGAAATAAGTGCTGATTCTGTTTTTCCACTTCAGTCAGTGGTTGACCAACCCCCAGTGGCTGTCAGAGAAATAAAACATCAGAAGAAGGTTCACACTGGCTTGGTTAATAAGTGCTATGAATCAAGTTGTTCTGAAACAGGTTTTGATTGTGATGTTTCTTTTCAGTCAGGAGTTGATCATTCCCAACTGATTGTCAACGAAAGACATCTGAAAAGTAGACAAGGCCACCCAAAACACAAGAAACGTAAACCCAGCAGGGCTAAAGCACGTCTTGATTGTGATATCTGTCTTGAGACAGTGACTGATGAACCCCAAAGCGCTATTGAAGAAATAAATCTCAGAGAGGAGAGTTCTGACCTTGTGGATATGAAGTATGAGTATCATGGTCCTGAAATGGATTTTCACACTGATGCTCAATTCATGGCTGACCATCCCCAAGTAGCAGTTGAAGAAGTGAACTCTCAGAAAGAAGATACTGACCTAGACAGTAAGAGCATTCAGTCTAGCTTTTCTAATCTAAGCTCTGATTCTCCTGCTTCTTCTTATCAGTCAGCTAATGATGAGCTTCAAGAGGCTTTGGGTGAAGTAAATATTAAAGAGCTACATATCGAGATGGAAGTTAATAGCTGTGCATGCTCTAGTTCTGACTTGACTTTTGAATCTGATCCCGCTTCTCTGTCAGCTACTGAGCGGTCTCAGCTGGGTGTTGGAAGAAATAAAGTTCGCGTTGGCCTGGAAGATGAGAACTGTGAGTCAAATAGTTCTGAAATAACTTTTGAATCAGTTACTCCTGTTTCTTCACCGATTGACCAACCTCAACTAGCCGTTTATGAGGAAGAACCTGTTGATCTGGAAAGTAAAAATAATGAAGCTTATGTTTCTGAAATAGCTTTCGATTCTGATGTTCCTCTTCATTCAGGAAATGATCAACCTGAAGTAGCTGTTAACGAAGTAATCATTCAGGAAGAAGAGTATGAACACTCAGAAAGTGAGAATGATGAACCCAGTGGTTCTGAAATAAGTTCTTATCCTTACACCCCTCTTCATTCAGTGACGAATTCTCCTGAAGTAGCTATTAACGAAGTAATCATTCAGGAAGAAGAGTATGCACTCTTAGAAAGTGAGAATGACGAACCCAGTGGTT
>CAUYRT010072997.1:0-24088 GCA_963574885.1 Lepilemur ruficaudatus
ACTCGGGAGGCTGAGGCAGAAGGATTGCTTGAGCCCAGGAGTTTGAGGTTGCTGTGAGCTAGGCTGATGCCACGGCACTCTACAGCCCGGGCAACAGAGTGAGACTCTGTCTCAAAAAAAAAAAAAAAAAAAAAAAAAAAAAGGCATCCAATCAGAATATGACCTATATAAGACATTTGTATTTTACTGTGAGAGTAATGGAGATAGATACAGGGATTTTGATTTGTATTTTGGATCAATGATAGCCAAAGAAGTTTATGGGTTCAACAGGTATGTGTAAAAATATTCACTGGAGTGTAGAAATAATATATTAAAAATTCAAATTATGTTTATCTCTTTAATTTTTATTAACTTCCACTTCTAAATTTGCTTTAAAGCATGGGAGGAGCATCTAAGGCACTTGACTTTTGATGCAGTTATAACTCTTTCAATAAATATATATCTTCACTAAATTTCTCTTTCATTGAGAGTTAGCACAGGACAAGTATCAAGAAATCAGATGACATCAGCATCCTACACTGCATAAAATTCATCCCCATTGGCAGGACCTTCAACCACACTAATGTTTTCACATGCCACTCGCCCACATGAATGGAAGGAGAGGAAGGAGGGAAGGAAAGGGGGAGGAAGAAAGGAGTAAAAGCCAACCAAAATGCTACAATCTGGAGATAGCAATCTGGTTAAGAATATGTACCCAGTGATAAGCAGAAGCTGAATAACATATGAGTGTGAGAGAGAGATTGATTGAATAAATAAATGTCAATATTTTTAGCATATAAGGTCCACATAAAAAGTAGAAATGGTCAGTTAGAACACTCCCAAAGACCATGAGGGGGCCATGAGCATTGGTAAAACAAGGCAACTTAAGACATTTAATGGACATTCAAAATATTCAAGGACCCCCTAAGGCAGAGGCACAGACAAATAACTGAAACTGGAGGTAAACAAAGAGTTCAATCTTATTTTTGATGTCCACTGGCTGAATGTCAGCCCACCTGAAGAGGAAGAACACCAGAGGAAAACTTAATAAAAATGAGAATCCCAAGTCCAGAAAAAGGCAATGCAGATAGTGAATCACTGCCAGGGCCAAAGGGGACTGCATAATCTCTGATCAAGTGTATATGAACATGAGAGAGAGGGGAAAAAAGACAAAAAATACCAACCAGTGACCTAAAGGTCACAAGGGGATAAACCTGCCACTATTAGAGATTTTCTATTTTCCAGGCAATGTTAAAACCTACACATACCAATGGATAAAACTGCTAGGAGTCAAGACTCAGGATTATTGGATGGGGAATATTTTAAAAGTAATAAAAGAAAAGGAAGTTTGATGAGGACCTCACACTCCCACCATTATAGTGCATAGACAAACAAAGCTCTACCACTCTCTGAATATTCAAGTAGAGAGACTAACCTGTTGTGTTCCTACTGGCATTAACTAGCAAAGAGGAAGACTTATCTGGGACCTGCCTTGGGGAATTTAAAGAAAAAAGGAGTACTCTCCCCACCTCACCATTCTGAGGTACCCATAGGAAAACATCCAGGCAGGACCAAAATTATTCCTGTCACCGCTTTAAATAAAGGTACTTATCAGTTCTTTAGTGAGGAGACCCGAGAAACTGTTAAAGATCCAATGTCTAAACCTCAGAGTTTCTCAGGCAAGTATCATGGCAAGGCTGTTAGGTGTTCCAAGCTCTCAAACAGAGAGATATACAGACATGATTTAAGGCCTAGTTCTAACTTTACTAGTGGACTGGAAAAACAACTGGTTCTACCATGTATCAAAACACACTACAAAGTTAAAATATTTTTTTAAAGCTCAGTTTCAGTGTGTTGCAAGAGGTACATATGGAAGCAGGAAAGAAGGGGAAAAGAAGAAAAAAAAGTTCAAAACGAACCATTGAAAGATCTGAATATACACATGATTCATTGGTACATCTGGATACAGACTAGAAATTGATCAGTGAGCTCTCAATCATCTAAAAAAATCATTAGGTCACTGGACTGTGTTTGACTGTCTGGTTTAACCAGAAAAGCAGTGATTTTAGAGGCCTCTATTGCCTTAGGGCTACTAAACAGTTTTCTTCTTCAGTGGCTTGTTTATATTTCCCCGAAAACTCACAAGGAGGCTTAAATAAATATTGTGAATGGGCAGTGCTAGAGGATACTCACTGAATGAAAAGGGAAAGAAAAAGAGAACAAGCAAAGGAATTTTTTTTTTCTGTGAAAGGAGAAGGAAGGTGGACAATAAAAATGGAGAAGATATACAAAAAGATGAATAAATACTGGGTACCAGACAAACATATTATAGTTGGGGGGGAGAATATATGAAAATTCACTAAAAGAGAAGTAGTTCTGTAACACCCCAGTCTGTAGCCCTCATTATAGCTATTACATTTAGGGAGCGAGTGTGCGTGCGTGTGTGTGTTTGTGTGTGTGGTGGAAGATGGGCAGCGAGAGTTGGAGAGTGTGTTGGGGACACTGTTTCTGCTATTGAATCTTTTTTTACTTTGGGGCCTCTCAAGGTTTATTCCAGGGGAATCATTTTTTAACTCTTCTAAGCTGCCAGTGATACCTTATCTATCCAAGGCAGCCAGACACAGATACAAAGGTCTGTGTTTCCTGGACCGACCCTGACAACAACACAATGACGTCGTTCAGAGCATGAGCTAAGGTCTGTGTCTCCTGGACCGACCCTGACAACACCACAATGATGTCACTCAGAGGATGAGCTCAGGAGGCAAGAGATTTGGAATGGCAGTCATGGCTACCCATTGGACAGGATTGTTTCCAAGGATTTCTTGAGAGTCAGGCAGCTGGCTGGGGCATGCGAGTCTTCCATAAGCAGACATCATTATGACTATTTGAATACTTTCTTTATAAGGATTTAGCATATTTCATGCTTTCCCAACACTAGAATCTGTGGTTTTTAATTTAAAATGCTATGGCTACTGAGCCAGATGCAAAATAAATTATATTTCATAGTCTCAACTTAGCATGTTTTTAACATGAAATGTTTTGTGAATGGGAAGAGTCTTACCCACTGTCACGTGGATCATGGAGGGTCTGGCCCTGTGATCCAGCTGTCTAGATTCTCACTCTAACTGCTTGTCTCTGCTCAGCACTTCTGGGCTGCACTGCCTTTCTGTGGCTCAATGGACACCACATGCAGATTGCCTAGGCCATGTGCATCTCTGATACTAACCTAGGCTGTCCAAAAGGAAGGCAGGGAATCATACCAACTATATGGAAAAGGTGTAAACAACTTTCCCTACCAAAACTCTAACAGGCATGTAATTCCGAAACACAAGAATGAGGGGAAATCTGTGATGTAGACACCGTGTTTATTTTCCTTCATTTTCTTATATGAAACGCTCTCTGTGTCACAGTTATGTTATTTGGCTCATGATGAAATCATATCCTTGAGGAAAATTATGAGATGTAGACAGGAGAGAAGGAAAATAACAATTACCTTGTGTCTACTATGGGCTAGACTCTATGTAGCAGCATTTTTAATGATTTCTGTTTGAGTCCTTACAACCAGTTCTTGGGTGAGGCTTTTTCTTCCAGACATGTACAGTTTTTTGAATGGAATTTCAACCACACTCTACATGCTGTCTCATGGTCTGGTAATACAGAATATGTTTCATTGCTTTGTTTGCTCACTTCATAAAAATACTTGTCTGGAGAAAATTTAGGCTATCTGGCAAGCGCCATCTTGTGACCAAAACCAGAACTGTCACTACAATGTCCTTGTAGGAGAAGGGTGGGAACTACATCCTGCCAACCAGCAGCTTTCTCAGGCTTCTAGAATATACCATGCTCAAATTTTGAGTTTTGTTATGCATCACACAAAAAAAGGAATCTGAATGTCTTTATCTCCAATGGTCTGATCATAAAATAATAACTGCATGTTTACAGAAAATTGAAAATATGAGAAAGATATATGAAAAGAAAGTATAATTCAGGAAAGACATTATTTCCTGTTTATCTTTCTATATTTTTTCTTTACATAAATACATGTATGAATATCATTTCAAATCAGCTTTTTACCCTGATCAAGCTCATGGTTTGAAGATTTTCCCATACCAGTAAGTACAAGGTATCCCAAAAGTCAGCATACATAGGGAAAATGGGAAATTGTAGCTAAATGTGCCTTTATTTACAAAACATTCATTACAGAATTTTACATAGTTTTTCCTTCGTATGGAGACTTTTGGGACACCCTGTATTTTCAATGTGATTTTTTGTGAATCACTTCAAATGCAATTTTCCCCTAACTTTACAACTTTTTATCTCAATCTTTTTTTCTGATATTGTTAAAATGACTATATATGTTTTAAGGATTATTTTAAAATAGAGATAATAAAGCCCATCCTGTCTCTCCAACCACATAAATAACTCCATTCGCAGGCTGCCTTATATTATTTCTGATTTGGTTAAACATACTGTATTAACAGCCTTTTAGCTTTAAATGACATCACATGGTGCTTGCCATTCTGCAGTTTGCTTTTTCCACTAATGCTACTTCTCAGACATATTTTCAAATTACAACAAGTTCATACTTTTATCTATCAGCTAGATAACACTGTATGGACGCAGGATACCAGCTAATACTTTTTAAATTGTTTATAGAAATAAACCAAATCCTCTGTGTTTCTCACTCTTAAACTTAGATCATATAGAAAAATGGTTCTTGCTGACAACACTGTACCTGTGGCCACAAAGGATGGGTTGCAGAGAGGACACACGCAGGTTTGTAGTTGACACAGCAACCAGGCTACCTGCTTAATCGGGTCCAGGAAAAATGCCACTATTAGCAAAAGACAAGGAGTGTATTGGGAGTGAGTGTGTGTGTGTGTGTGTGTGTGTGTTTATGTATTTGAATCAAAATGCATATAGCTTCATTTTGTTCTCTAATTATGAAAATGATTATGGAATAACGCAATTCTAAACCACCGCAAACAGATTTAAAAGAAACCCAGTAATCGGAACACTCAGAGATGCAGACTGTTAACACAGGTTTCTAATTCCCTCCATAAGGAAAATGCGTATATATATTTACAAGTGTTATCACTCAACAGCATCTCCGAATCCCTTTCTACGTTCATGTACATTTATATTTGTGTCTGCATGTTTCGTTCACGGTCGATGTTTACGTTCTCCTATCAGTTCTTTTTCGGGTAGAGTTAATAAGTGCTTAAAACAAAACACAATAAAATCTGTAATGAAGACAGAAACATGGAATGCCACGTAAAAAATTAACATGAACAGTATGCCTCGCTGAAGTCTTAACTTAGAAGCTGTAATCTGATCGCCCATTCCCACACTGAGGACTTTAAAAATATCGGGAGAAACCAAAATTCCAGAGGATTAATTCCGTCCCCATAACAGCAATCCAACCAAAACCATATTCCATTCCCACCTCTCCCAGGCAATCATCTCCACTTGTTTTTCACTTTAAAGGCCCGAAGAAATATCCAGAAAATAACTAGCTTTAAGACAGCCATTACCTTGAAGCTTCTTGTCAGCTGCAGCCTCGTGAAATGCAGCCCCTCCCCCAGACTGGCGGGCACAGCTCCCTTCCAAGCGGCGCTCCGGAGGCTCCGCCCCCTCCCGGTGATGGGGAAAGCAGGGGGCCTTTCCCTCAAACAGACAGAAGAGACTCACCAAGTTAAACTGAAATTCCCGTAAAGCAAAAAGATGTTAAAACACTTGATTTATACGTGGAAAACAAATTTTTTTTAAAGCACCCGAAAGAGGAATGGCAACACGTGTCTCTTTAATTTACATTCAAACCGCAAGGGTAGGTGATTTACGGGGGCGGGGGGAGGGGGGAACATAGCATTTATCATATAATGAACACCCAGTGAAGAATATCTTTTACAGGTTTTCCTTGTCTATTCCGGCACCTTATTTCTACAAATGATTTTAAGATCCAGCTGGTCAAGCTCTGTTAAAAAGCCCTGCTAGATCCTTGTTTGTGATTGCAGTGAATTGATACATTATTTTATAGATAATTAATTTTGTGCAATTTCAATTCTTCTGGCCCTGGGACATGACGTGTCTTTTGATTCGGGTCCTTCAGAAAGTTTCACAGTTTTTTTCAACTAGAATCATTTCTAAATATAAAACATCGACTAAAATCCTTAAACAGATAAGTATCTGAATATACTAAAATTCGAAACAAAAAACCATGGTAAAACCACATTAAATCAAATTTGAAAACAGTGTTTTCAATGCAAAAATATCTCTAACCTTAAAAGTCTGAGGCAGGAGGATTACTTGAGCCCAGGAGTTTGAGGCTACAGAGCACTGTGATTGCTCCTGTGAATAGCTACTGTACTCCAGCCTGGGCAACACAGCAAGACCCCATCTATGATTTTTTTCAAAAAATATCGCTAAAGTGTTTTTTACATATTAATAAGAAATGGCAAAGTAAAAGAAAAATGGGCAAAGGACATAAATAGATGATTCACAATGTTCTGAGGGAATAGTTTTTCACCGTTCTTGCTGTTTACTTCCTTGAGAGCAAGCTCATACAGTTCAACTGCAAGTATTTCTGTCCTCCGTACAGTTGCAAACCTCTAGGCTATTTGATTAGATTTGCTTAACTTTGGGATCTTGTTCTAAGGCCCATTTGATTCTCACAATAATCAATGACCTGTAACTTATCTTCTCCCTGCACTAAATGCCCTGTATCCTATCTTCCCTTGTACTAAAAGCTGACATTTTGGCTTCCATCTGCAACTCCATTTGTTTTATGTCAATTTATTCAATTTGTTCAGTGGAGAAAGAGAGTTGCTACTTACTGGGGCTTTTCAAAACCCAAACATTCAAAATAAAAATTAAAACTGACAAATATATAAAAGATATTCCCCTTTCCTAATAATCACAAAGATGCAAATATAAATACCAATGAGATGCCATTTTTCTAATTTGACTGACAAACAAGCAAAGAAATAATACAATAAACAGTTAGTAAGGGGACAAGGAAATGGGCACTCTCACTCACGCCCAAGGTCACAAAGCTGGGAAGAGGGCAAGACAAAATCAGAGTCAACATCTATCTGACTCCAAAACAGGAGATAGGCCCTCTCACCACCAGTACTCATTGCCTCCTGGGCTTGGAACCCTCTCTCTTTGGTAAAACCAAAGATGATGTCATTCACTTTCAGATTGTGGGAAAATTGGTCAATAGAACCCCAGAGTGAGTATTGGCTTAGTCTCATGTCCTCTTCGGTGAACACACTGGTGAACTACAACCATCTTTGGTATTTACCATACTCATCCTCGAACTCTTTTCTGTCTCTTATATACATCTAGATTCCTACATAAATTTAAAAATATTTTTGTGCACTATGCTTTTGCACTGGCCATATCTGCATGATAGTTTTCACTTGGCCTTGGAGCAATTATGTCAAGTCTCTTTTGTGTTATAGGGGCATGGAAGTAACTACCCTTTCAGAAATGGCTATTCCTGGACAGGGAATGAAAATAGTTTGTTTACTCAGAGAAGTGCCATTTTCACTCCACTCTCACTTAATGATTGGCAATTTCTTGTTCCTGTGCTTTGTTGTTTGCAACTACCTATTCAATATGGGAAAACCGTATTTCTAGCCTCTTTTACTGAGCTTTTCTATTCACAAAATACTCCAGAAATTAAGATTTAAATTTATTATTTTCTATTGCCTTTAACACTGAGGTGTCATTTCCCAGGAAGCATTAAAAGCTATACGTTGAGGATGGATAATTATTCTGACAGTTAGGTCTCTTAATGTTATGCTAAGTTTAAGAGCAAAAATTATAAAACATTAGCAAGTAAAGTTGATGAGGCCCTCACAACCCCATCCAATTATCACAGTGAGCATGTAAACACATCCTCTGCTATATTCTAACTATTCAGGTGAGAAAAACAGCTGTGCTATTACATAGCTTTTCCTGTAATGAAAGAAAGGAGAAAAAGAAAACTATCTGCATTGGGAATTCTAAAGAAAGAAGAAACTATCATTCTTCCAGAGACCCATAACAGAAGGGGCAAGCTGGGTCGAAATTATTCTGGTAACCAATCTGAAAAGGATGTCAAAGGTTCTTTGGTGAGATACACATTTGTTGACAGGACCCTTTAAGAGTTTGTCATGGAGGCATTACTATGACAGACTTATGTTTTTGAAGTTTTCAAACAGAAAGAGCCAGGAAGTCAGACAGTTGTGGGTTTGAAATCTTTATCAGCTCGGTAGAGACAAAATTTTCAAATCCTTGACAACTATACTACATTGTCATTTCCACATCTTAGATAACATAATTAACAAAGATACACAGTTCATGTGCATCTCTGATATTAATCTAGGTTGTCCAAATATCAAATATTAAGCTATATTTAAAGATTCAATAATAAAGAGGTTTTGCTGCCTGGTTGTCTAGAAAAGCTGTTTTTTTGAAGGAGCCTCATTCTACGGACCTAGGGCTAGTAAATGGTTCTCACCTATTGTATCTTTCTATCCCCCTCGGCAAACTTGACAAGGTCGTTTGAATAAAGTGGTTTCAGTGGGTGATAAGTAGATTACATTAAGCCATGACAATAAGGAAAAGGGACGATAGGAAGTTTACTTTCCTAAGTAGCAAGAAGGTGGACAATGGGAGTGGAGATAAGAGCCAGAAGAATAAATAGTGGGTATCAGACAGAGGGGGTCAGAGACATGGAACATATTTTGAGGGAGGACAACAAAAACAGAGAAGTATTATGACACAAACCCAAGACCCCATCCTCATTTTTTCTGTTGTACAATAAAAAGGGAATGTGTGTGGCAGGGGCTTTGGTGGTCTCAGGGACATAATTTGTGTCTTTTGGACCCCAGTGGGATGTCTTAAGTGAATGCTGGGTTTGAATGGTTTACTAAGTTGCTACTGCTGCCCTGTCTGCCCACGGTAACCACAGGAAAGCTCAGGGACACAGTGGGGTTCCGCACCAACAACCTCAGTAAGAGCACAATCTTAGGAGTCAGAGACTTGTGATAGTTACTGGAAAAAAACTAAATGTGTTAAACTACTGCAAATTATTTTTCAAGAGAGTACAGTAATGCCTTTCATAATGATGTTTCAGTCCAACAGGAACTACATGTATCATGGTGGTCCCATAAGTTTATAAGGGAGCCAAAAAAATCCTATGGCCTAGTGACATCCATTGGAGCTGTCTTAACATTGCAGCACAACTCATTGCTCACATGTCTGTGGTGATGCTGGTATAAACAACCCAACTGCACTACCAGCCATATAAAAGTATAGCACATAGAATTATGTATGGTACATAATACTGGCTAATGACAACAAACTTGAAAATAATAAATGTTCTTGGTTTGTGCATTTACTATACTATACTTTTTTATTGTTAGAGTATATACCTTCTACTTATTAAAAAAAACTGTTAACTGTAAAACAGCCTCAGGCAGGTCCTTCAGGAGGACCTGGAATACCTTCAGGAGGTATTCCAGAAGAAAGCATTGTTATCATGGGAGATGACAGCCCCATGTGTGTTACTACCCCTGAAGACCTTCCAGAGGCAAAAGATTTAGAGGTGGAAGACAGTGATAATGATGACCCTGACCTTGTACAGGCCTAGGCTACTGTGTTTGTGTCTTAATTTTTAACAAAAAAGTTTAAAAAGTAAAAAAAGTTATAAAAAAAATTTAAAAATAGAAATGAGCTTATAGAATCAGAATATAAAGAAAAATATTCTGTACAGCTATATAATGTATTTGTGTTTTATGCTAAGTGTTATTACAAAAGTCAAAAGTTAAAAAACTTCAGAAGTTTATAAAGTAAAAAAGTTACAGTAAGCTAAGGTTAATTTATTATTGAAGAAAACAATTTTCATAAGTTTAGTGTAGCCTAAGTGTACACTGTTTATAACGTCTACATTAGTGTACAGTAATGCCCTAGGCCTTCATGTTTACTTATCACTCACTCACTGAGTAAGCAATTTCCAGTCCTGCAAGCTCCATTCACAGTAAGTGTCCTATACAGGTGTACCATTTTTTAAATCTATTATACTGTTCCTTTTCTATATTTAGACATGTTTAGATACACAAATACTTACCATTGTGTTACAACTGCCTACAGGATTCAGTATAACATGCTACACAGGTTTGTAGCCTAGGAGCAATAGGCTGTACCATGTAGCCCTAGGTGTTTAGTAGGCTATACCATGTAGGTTTGTGTAAGTACACTCTGTGATATTTGCACAACCACAAAATTGCCTAAGGACACACTTCTCAGAATGTGTCCTTGTTGTTATACAATGGGTGACTGTGTACACATATCTAAGGAAGGTTGTAAGACATTAAGCAGATCCTAAGAAATCTTTCTAACTATGCTATCTAGTATGTGGTAATGATAATCTAGCAGAGTTGTCAAGAACTCAAGAGTCAGGACATTGGCTGGAACTTCAGGAAGACACCCGAATAGCCTCCTGCATGATTTCTTCACAGGGGGGTAATACATGAGGATCTTTACCAAAACTAGAAGTTATAACCTCTAACTACAGATGTTATGGCCATAGAATAGGGAGAAAAATGAACTCTACCCCAAATTCTCAATGCAATATGATTTTAATATGAAATGTGGCTTTTAATTT
This sequence comes from Lepilemur ruficaudatus, assembly GCA_963574885.1. Taxonomy (NCBI): domain Eukaryota; kingdom Metazoa; phylum Chordata; class Mammalia; order Primates; family Lepilemuridae; genus Lepilemur; species Lepilemur ruficaudatus. Next base: position 10,634 of record CAUYRT010072997.1, read on the forward strand.
AAAATGCCATGGCTGCAGAGCAGGAAGCAAAATGCATTATTCCCCAAATTTGTAAAATATTTTTAATGTGAAGCGTTCTGTGAAATGGGAAGAGTCTTACCCACTGTCACGTGGATCCTGGAAGGTCTGGCCCTGTGATCCAGCTGTCTTGATTCTCACCCCAGCTGCTTGTCCAGCAGGGCCTTTACTCCGCTCAGCAGTTCTGTGGTTGCACTGCCTTTTTGTGGCTAAACTGGCATCACACGCAGATCGTCCAGGTCACGTGTAACTCTGATAATAAACTAGACTGTCCAGGAGCAAGAAAGGGAATCAAACCACTTACATGGCAAAGATGTAAAGAAATTCCCCTACCAAAACTCTCAACAGGTATATCATTATGAAACAGAATGAGGCAAAATCTCATCCATGATATAGATGCCATGTATATTTTCCTTCTTATTCTTATAACGGGAAATGCTCTCTGGGACGCAGTTATGTTATTTGGTTCATGCAGAAATTAGCTCTCTCAGGAAATGTATGAGGTGGAGACAGGAGAGAAGGAAATAACTACTGCCTTTGCCTTGCGTCTTCAATAGGCCAAATTCTGTTTAACTACTTAAAAAAAAATTCTTTCTGTGTGCATCCTGACATCAATCCTCATGTGGAGTTTTACTGTTCTACATTTGCAATTTTTAAACAGAATTTCAATCACATTCTACATGCTGTCTCGTAGTCTGCTAATACAAAATATGCTTCATTGCTGTTTGTCCACTTCATAAAAATGGTTGCCTAGGTGAAGTTTAGGAAACCTGGTGACTGCTATCTTGCGGCCAAAACAGGAACTGCAGACACCCAGGTATTTAGTGGAGAATGGTGGGAACTACAGCGTAGCTTAGGCTTCTAGAATTTTTCATTCTCAGTTTAAGAGTTGTGTGCATATGTTATACAAAAATGGGATCATAATGTCTTCATTTTAATGTTTTTCATTATAATATATCTCATGCATATTGTATATCTTTCTTCATCTTTTGAATTTCCAAAGAAAGCAAATCCACACAATAATGGTCAAAATATAATAGTTTGCTCTACACATTTCTAGATTTTTTCCTATAGATATTTATAAATGTGCGTGTTTTTTGAAACTAGGCCTTTTATTCTTCCAGTAATATATTTTAACACCTTTCCATATCAATAAACATTTTCCACATAATCTTTTTGTGAATTAATTTATAAGATTTGTCCATATTACTAAAATTTTGCCTCATTTTTTCATAATGAAAATCATTCAAGCTTGCTCTTTTCAAAATAAAATTTTTAAAATGAGTATATATAATATATTGAAGGTTAAATCATTCTGTTTCTGTACACTTACATTTCCAATTAATAAAGTAGCATGTATGTTTCCAGATGTCTCTTGCATATACTGTACTAATGGACACACATTCTTTTTTGTAAAAGATGGCTTTATATGATAAAGGACATTTTGAATTTGCTTATTTTTATAATATATCTTGGACATATTTTTATCATTGCATTTAGAGTTAGCTTATTATTTTTACAGCTGTGTAGTAGTCAACATTATCTATGTACTATCCTACATAACTATTCCTAATATATTTTAAATATTCTGGATTCTTTCTCAGGAGTATACAGATAAATACCTTCTGCTTTACCCAGAGCTGGACTACAGCCTAAATATTTGAATTGCAAGAAAAACACATGCAATCAGGTAACTAGCGTTCTCAGATCAGATCCATAGAAAAATCCAACTTTAGCTAAGGAAGATGGAATGCATGTGGCCATCTGTTCAAGTGTCTATAACAAAATGGATTATTCCCTTTTCAGTTCCATTATCAGTTCCAAAAGAATCTAAAACTACATAAAATCTAAAGAAGAAAATATACATAATCAATCCCTAAGTTGTTTACTGCTTACACTTGAGTCTAATCCCTTTGGCTTTTTTCCTCATCACATATATGTTTGAATACACCATTTGAAATTACATTTATTCACCTATATATCTGAACATCTTTCCATGTTTATATATGTTTAATAGTATTGGGGGGAAGGTAGGTTGCCCCTCCCTTGATTTTAAATTTCCATCTCAGTTTTTATCACAGTTTTTATGCTGACATAGGTGCTATATGCTAAGTGAAATATGGAAGAAAAAAGTGGAAAATTTCCTCTTTTTTTTCCTTGACATCCTTTTTACTAGATATATGGCTTGTTGTTTTATTATATTAAGATATATCTATTAGTTTTATGATCTTTCACATTTTTGATATTACAGTACAAATAGGAATATAGCATTCTCTTGATAGGCACAGATGTAGAGAAAAATTGTCTTTGGCACATCATTAAAGCAACAATTATATCAAGACATTGAGTATTCCCGACAAATAACCAAATTGCTAATTCTCAGAGATACGTGAATTGGCACAGTTACGTATTACTTTAGATTACTATAAAAACTCCCCCCAAAACAGTAAGATTTGTTAGAAACACAATCAACACATTCAAAGTAATATAAAAAACTAACATCCCTACCTAACAACTTAATTTTTCATTTAGGATTATTATAACCTTTCCCCCCCGCCCCAAAATAAGGAAGATTAATTTCACAAGTTTTCTTTCATCATTTATCTCGGCCAACACTGCTTTTTGATTGAACCATAAAGTGCTCTATTCAAAAGTTAGCTTTTGCAACCTTATGAAAAATTTTTTCCTCAGGTGTAATCCGATCACCACCTCCCCCACTGTGGACTTTTAAAATATCTGGAGGAACACAAAATCCCAGATATTAATCCCCTCAGGAGACAACGACTCTCACAAAATGATACTCCTTTCCCGTTACTCCTAAGCAGCAGTGCCTTCTTTTCTCACCTTTACTTCATATCCTCAAGAAATCTCCTCAAATAACTAGCTTTTACGACAGCCATTACCTCCAAGCTGCTTCTCCTCCGCGGAAGCCTCCGACGCCTGTATGTAACGCGGCTCCTCCCCCAAGACTGGCCAGGCACAGCTCGCTCCCCCGCTCCTGGAGGATGCTCCGCCCCCTCCTCGTGATGGGGAAAGCAGGAGGTCCTTACTTCGCCTGGAGGGAGGAGAATCACCAAGTTAAACCTAAATACAGTTAAAGGGAGGAAATCTTCCTCTTAAAGAACTTTAAAGCGAAACTAACATATGTCTGTTAATTTCCATTCAAACCCTTAGGGTGGGTGATTTCCTGAAAAAAAAAAAAAAAAGAGGTAGCAAATCTCTTTTGCATATAATAAAAATGTGGTTAAAATATTCCTTACATATTTTTTTCCTGGCCCTCTCTCTACTTTATTTCTGATTAATTTAAGTCCTGCTGGTCAAATTCCACCTAAAAAAGCATGTTAAATATATTGATTGTGGCCGGGCGCGGTGGCTCACACCTGTAATCCTGGCACTCTGGGAGGCGGACGCGGGCGGATCGCTCAAAGTCAGGAGTTCGAAACCAGCCTGAGCAAGAGCGAGACCCCGTCTCTACTAAAAATAGAAAAAATGATCTGGACAACTAAAAATATATAGAAAAAATTAGCGGGGCATGGTGGCGCATGCCTGTAGTCCCAGCTACATGGGAGGCTGAGGCAGGAGGATCTCTTGAGCCCAGGAGTTTGAGGTTGCTGTGAGCTAGGCTGACGCCACGGCACTCTAGCCGGGGCAACAGAGCGAGACTCTGTCTCTCTCTCTCTCTCTCTCTCTCTCCATATATATAGATAGATAGATAGATAGATAGATAGATAGATAGATTGTGGTTGCAGTGAATGAATATTTTAGGTAGAATTAATTCTTCACAATTTTGACTCTAAACCTGGGACATAATATGTCTCTCCTTTTATTCGAGTTACTTATACTTCTTTCCTTAGGTCATTTCTAAAGAAAAATCCTCAAAATCTGATTATACTGAAGTGGGGAAAAAATATGTATATCAATGGTAAAACCACCATACACCAAAGTGAAAAATCAAACACACACTTGGGAGTGCTTTTCAAGTACCTTTGTTTATTCGTATGATTGGACAAGCAAAAATATCCCTAAGTTAGCTCTTATATGTCATTAAAAAAGAAATGAACAACAAGGTAGACAGAGTGGGGAAAGGACACAGACAGAGAATTCACAAGGTTCTTCCCTACTCCTGCTATTTACATCCCTGTGAAGAAAGCTCAAGCAGTGCAACTTGAGGGCTCTCTGCTTTTAGACTAGAGAGACACACTTCTAGGTTAATGCATAGTCTTGCTTAAGTCTGGGGTTCTATTAGTTCCATTTCACTCTCACAATAAGCAATATCATGCAATTTATCTTCCCTTCTTAACAAAGCTGACATTTTGGTTTCATCTGCTATTCCAATAGTTTTTGTGTCACAGTTTGTTCATTGTTTTCAAGATATTACAATTTTTAAACTTCTATGTACCCACTAAGTTACCTCAAAATGTTTAATAATGCAAAAATGGATAGAAATGCATTATTGGGCAAGTAAGAAAATGTTGATTAGCTCTAACAGAAATGGGGAGAACCAGTAATCAGCACCTCCTAAAGCTCTTTTAACATACAAAGCAGTTTTATCTCTCCAAGATTAAAGTCTGTTTATTTTAGTCTTGTAGTGTCTCATATGATTTATCCCTTTTTTCTGGATTTATTGAGGTATAATTAGCAAATAAAAATTGTATATCCTGAAAATGTACAATGTGGTAATTTGATATATGTATGCATTGTGAAATGATCACCACAATCAAGCCAATTAACATATCTATCACCTCACATAGTTACCTTTTTTGTGGTGAGAACATTTTAGATCTATTCTCTTAGCAAATTTCAAATATACACTGCATTGTTATTAACTACAGTCGCCATGCATATGTTAGGTCTCCAGAACTTACTCATCTTATAACTGTAAATTTGTACCCTTTGACCAGCATCTCCCAGTTTCCCCAAAGCCTAATCCGTGGTACCCACTTTTTAACTCCCTGTTTCTATGAATTCAACTTTTTTAGATTCCACATCTAAGTGAGATCATGTGATATTTGTTTTTCTGTATCTGGTTTATTTCACTTACCATAATGCCCTTCAGTTTCAGCCATGTTGTTGCAAATGGCAAGATTTCGTTTTTCTTAAGGCTGCATAATATTCCATATATATACACACACACACTACTTTTTCTTTATCCATTCATCCATGGACAGACATTTAGATTATTTCCATATCTTAACTGTTTTGAATAATGCTGCAATGAACATGAAAGTGCAGATATCTCTTTGAGATAGTGATTTTACTTCCTTTGGATATACATCCAGAATTGGGATTGCTGGATCATATGGTAGTTCTATTTTTAAGTTTTTGAGGAACCTCCATACTGTTTTTCCATAATGGGTATACCAATTTACATTCTCACCAACAATGTATAAGGGTTTCCTTTTCTCTACATCCTTCTCAACACTTACCTTTTGATTTTTGGGTAATGATCATCCTAACAAGTATGAGGTGATAGCTCATTGTGTTTTTTTTTTTTTTTTTTTTTTTTTTGAGACAGAGTCTCACTCAGCTGCCTGGGCTAGAGTGAGTGCCGTGGCGTCAGCCTAGCTCACAGCAACCTCAAACTCCTGGGCTCCAGTGATCCTCCTGCCTCAGCCTCCCAAGTAGCTGGGACTACAGGCATGTGCCACCACGCCCGGCTAATTTTTTTTCTATATATTTTTAGTTGGCCAATTAATTTCTTTCTATTTATAGTAGAGACGGGGTCTCGCTCTTGCTCAGGCTGGTTTCGAACTCCTGACCTTGAGCGATCCACCCGCCTAGGCCTCTCAGAGTGCTAGGATTACAGGCGTGAGCCACCGCGCCTGGCTCATTGTGGTTTTGATTTGCATTCCCCTGATGATTAGTGATGTTCAGCACCTTTTTAGGTACCTGTTGACCATTTATATGTCTTCTTTCAAAAAATGTCTGTCTTTTGCCCACTTTGTCAATCTAGTTATTTGGTTTTTTTTCTGTTTTTTTTTTTTTTTCTATTTAACTGTATGAGTTCCTTATATATTTTTGGTATTAACTCCTTATCAGATGCACAACTTGCAAATATTTTCTCCCATTCCATGGGTTGCCTTTTCATTTTGTTGATTGTTTCTTTTACTAAGCAGAAACTTTTTACTTTTATGTAGTCCCACTTGTTTATTCATATGATTTCTAATAGCAGGTTCTCTCAAGGGCTCTGATATAATTTCAAAAATCAAAGCTTCTCACAATGCGACTCTATAAAAATAGTTTCTGTTCATGAGAATCTGCAAAATTGTGGAATTTTGCTCGTTTGTATCAAGTTCTGCTCTTTTGCATCAAGGACATAATACTAAGAATAATTGTTCAGTGAGACATAGCAACAGTAAGAACAGAGAAGTGATAGACTTTGTTTTCTAAAATCACAAGACCTTGAGAAATATTGCTAGTCAGAATACAAAGGGACTACTCTCAGAGGTTGCTTTTTAATTGTTGCTGGTATTATATTTACTTTCTCTGGTATTAAAAAGGGCTTTTAAAAAAACCAGTGGATGTAGAATGTAAACATGCCAAAATATAAAACACTGAAAATAACAAATATTTGTGAGGATGAGGAACAACTTGAAAGTTCATACACTGGTAACAGGAATGTAAATAGGTACTAACATTTTGGGAACTGTTTTGGCCTTATCACCTAAAGCTGAATATTATAGAGGTTAATAGAGAGCCATTTAGGGCTTTAAACAGCAGAGTGGCATCTTTACATGGGTAGTAGAAAAATGGTCTCTACAGAGAGCTGTGGGTACTCAGAGCATATGTAAGATGATCCAGTGAGGCATAGGAAGTAAATGTTTAAAATTTGGTGTTTTTCATTTTGATTTGTTTTTATAAACTTCTACTTATAAATATGATTTTAAATGCACAAGATAAATTGTACATTTTATGCTTTATAAAAATATTGAACTGTTGAGAGGGTGTCAAAAATTTTTTAGATCGGGTGTGCTGGCTCACACCTGTGATCCTAGCACTCTGGGAGGCCGGGGCAGGAGGATTGCCAGAGCTCAGGAGTTTGAGATCAGCCTGAGCAAGAGCGAGACCCCATCTCTACAAAAAATAGAAAAATTAGCAAGGTGTGGTGGCATGCATGTGTAGTCCCAGCAACTCAGGGTGGGGGGCTGAGGCAGGAGGATCACTTGAGCCCAGGAGTTTGAGGTTGCTGTGAGCTAGGCTGAGGCCACGGCACTCTAGCCCGGGCAACAGAGTGAGACTCTGTTTCAAAAAAAAAAAAAAAAAAAAAAACCTTCTTTTTATAGTGATGATAAAAAATACATGGAAATCTCTGCTTTATAGGACTCACGGCCCACATAGCCCTCCTACTTGTCTTCTCCAAGATTTGCACAGTTTGGAATCATTATCTTCTCATAAAAGGACTAATTAATCTGGACTTCCTAAATTTCCTATATACTGATTTTGCTGCTCAGGGAAGCTAACATTATTCCCATTAATGTTTGAGATAATAATGAGAAATTGAATTATAACAAGCCATGTTCTCTTACAAAAGGATTGGTTCTTGCAAACTTCAGACAATGCTATAAAATGTTTGGGCATACAGTTATTCCATTTGGATTATGTAAGTGTTTTCACTGTGATATTACAAATTATAAATTTTAATACCAACAATAATTGTGTTTTCCTTTAATGTCAACCTAAATTTAATTTCTAAGTTCTCTAATTGACTTTGAGACCTTGAAATTAATGAGTGAATATTTTTGGGATACCTGGAAAATTCCTAAGATAATCAGAATCCGTAAACACAAAGCATCAAACATACCAAGTTGCAGTGCAACAATTTTTATTTAGATTCTTACATATAAAAGTATATCTTTTTATAAAGATCAAATTAAAATAGTAAAGTCAATATCCTATATGTATAATCTTCTAATATGTTGTGGAGTTAATTATATTTCCAAGCTCAAATTTAAACCTTTTTATAATATGTATATGTATCTGGATCCAGATGTTTAAATATGCAATATAATGGTACATTAAGTAAGAATAGTTTAGGGACAATAGAGAAGATTGAATAACTAAAATTAAAAATGATCTTAGAATATTTAATCTGTCCTGATAATGAAATTATAAAAACTTATTTATTTTTCATATGTTCTATCATGATAGCAAAAATTTTAATATGCCTCGCCTGCATGTATATTTTCAATTCACGAAAGCTAACTTGTATCCTTCCATGCTGCCTCTTATCATGCTCACAGATTCTTCATTTCAGGAAGAGTTAAAATTTTCATTTATTTTTGTGCTTCTTTCTGCTATATTTATTTTAAACATTTTATGTCACTATAGTTAATGAGGTATTCATGGATAAAATTGTTCTTTGCTCTTAGGTGCCTATGTTCTGATTTTAATTGAGCAGCCAGTTTCCCCTAAAAGCCTCTTTGGTGATTTTCTTCCCCCAAGTCTGACCCTAAATTTAGAATAATAAAACTTTCAAGGTGTCTCTTACATCCAAATCATCTTTGGCAGTTTCCAGTTGGCTAGAAAGTAACACAAAAGGCATACCCCCTCACTTTATAAAGGAAGAGATGAAAAATATACTTGAGTAATTTGGTGTGCTGTGTATTTTATAGTTAGACCACAGTATTAAAAGAACTACTATCTTTTCCAGACATACATTATAGAAAAACTATCAAGCCATAAAGAGAATTAACCTATCCTAGATTAATTTTGTATAGTTAAAGGGCTATTGATATAAACGTGTTTCAGTGATTGTGTCTTTTTAGGACATATAGAAACACGCTTTTATTCATGTGCGCAGGCTGACACCGTAGCATTTCACAAATTAATATACAATATAAGATTTCATTCCTAGGTTCTTATTCTTTGTTTATTAGTGATAATTGTGGCCCACAGCTGATGGGAAGGTTTTTAAAGCCCTAGAGATTTGTCAGTCACAGTCCATAAAACATTCTTACACTTACTTATGGCAATTATTGCCTAAGTTCTTAAGAAAAGGTCATGGTTAGGTTCGTGTGTTTATGTATTATACCCAATGGGGGAATCCATGCTCCTCCATCCTGACATACTCAATCACTCTAATAAATTAAATGAAACCTGTCAGTCTTTCATCTTCACCACTCCCTGCTACATGACCTTAAGGGCATCTGTCACAAGCTGCAGGTCAAGGATTGGGTATTATGGAAGAAAGTTCTAAGAAAGTTAGCCATAGAGCCACAGTGAAATGTATTGTACAAAGGCCCCGAGATTCAAAATTTCCCAGACTATTTCAACCCAAAAGAAGAGGACTTCAAAGAGACAGATTTCTGACCCCAAGACAAATGGAGCATGAATTAGTTACATGAAAGTAAGGGAGGACTGAAGGAAGGAATGGAAAAAATCTAATTGTGATTGTTTGCACAGGGATGTGTTAGGTATCGTGCTTGGTATTCTCTATTCAGCCTTGACAGACTTGACATTCTCAGACCGTGAAGTTTTTCTCTTTCTCTTTCTCCTCATCCTCCTTTTTAAACTCTCTAAATCACAAGATAACAGGAACATCTCACTCTTTAAGTGGTATGAAATACATGTGATCTCAAAAAAAAATTCCATGGAAGGAATATTATGGTATACCATAATGGCATACCACCTAATTTTAAGATGCAACAGATTAAATTCTTCAGAATGTTACAGTACATGGTATACCCCACCGAAATACAGAAACACATAAAATTTCCCATATGTTTATATTAAGAAATTTTAACATAAAAAGACCATAAATATGAATATTAGAGGGAATAAAAACCTGGGATGATGACTCCAAGATATATCGGAGACTATTCACTAGGCCCACTGTTAGGCCTTTATATATTGCCAGGAAGGCATATGGCAGGATGGCTACGTATTTGGTATTTTCAACATGACAGGTAGTCTGACAGATATGAATTTATTTTCCAGCTTTGTTGCTTATAAGTTATATAATCTTAAACAAGTTCCGTTCCTTAACTGCTGTGTGCTTCAGTTTCTTCATCTATGAAATGTGTGTCATCTTAGTACCTACCTCTAGAGTTGACAAAAGTAATCAAAACAATATTGTAGTTCACCAGAATCAAATTTGTAACTGTAACCATATCAGAAGTGTCACAAAGGTAAAACTACCTAATCAGAACTGACAAGCCTGCTACCAAAAAACAAGAACTGTACTTGATGAAAATGACTGAAAAGACCTCTCAGGCCTCTGACACTTGCTCTGTTGCCCAAATAGTCCTTGCTTCACAGGTAGTAAGGAACTTTTTGTTTGCAGGTCAGGAGACTTACAAATTTTGGGAGACCTCTGGAAATGTGAGATTGCTCCACAATAATAGGTATTGCAAACAGAAGGAGTTGAATTTCCTGGTCTCCAAAGTTGAATTTTCTAGCTTTGGAGAAAATAGGCTCATAAAAATGGTAAAGAAGATTTCTGGAGTAATAGGGACCATTTAAAATAGAACTTCGGATTCTTTTTATAATCTTGTGATAAAAGTTATCAGGGTTTGGTAGTTTCTCACCATGAAAGGGTTGGTAACAATAAAATAAGGAGGTGTGGGTATGTTTAGTAACACTTAATGCACTTATGTAAATATATCAAGATATGTATAAAAAGAACACACCCTAAAGGCCCAGGTTCATGGACAAAATTAATGTGTTACCATTAAGATTGATTTATTTTGAAATTTTATTTGGAAATTTTTCCTAGATGTTGGAAACTGAGTTAAAGAAATATTATACATAAATAATTACAAACCTTGCCAGTAATCATGGTTCTAACAACAGTGTATAAAGTAAGGCTGTGCCTGAGTTTTACTATATTTAAATTTTTCAAAATGATTTATCAAACAATAACTTAAAATGTGAATGATTATTGCTTTTAGGGAGAGGAAACCAACAAAAGGGATGATCAAAAAATTAAAAAATGTCACCTAACTAAGAAATGGGCAAACTGTATATTCTGCAACTTTGTTTTCAGTTGGAAAGAAAATCGCTGGCAATAACTTGTTTTTGGTGCTCTACTTCCAATCTCTATAGACTTGGTTTCATGCTTTCCCATTAGATGTTTTTATTAGACACTATTGCTGAAGGATGAAAACGTTCAATCTCAAGCAGATAAATTCTTAACATTTGCTGCTTAAATATGCTGTTTTTTGTCTTCTGACTGATAGTCAGCATGTACCATAGTGCCACATGCCTCCTTTGTAACAACTGGCAAGAACATTATGTCTTTAAGACTTCGTGAAAGGAAACTTTCTTCATCACTACAAAAAACTACTTGCTTATGTAAGCATTTCTAGTCCCCAAATTTGTAATCACTCCATTTCAACCCCCTTTCTGACCTTGCACAATCTCTTTTAAATGTTTTTGTTATCTTGCTGGTTCCCCAGCTGGTTAGTTGATAAAATTTGACGCATGCTAGAGAAAAATTTGTCAAAAGCAAATTTTTATCAGGTGATATACAAAGTACGTAACAACTCCTAAGGCACAGGCCTTGACCAATATCCAACGCTGGCTGTAAACAAGCAATATGACCATGTGAATGCCTACTGGCTGAATGTCAGCCCACCTTAAGTGCAAAAGCAGGAGAAGAATTTACTGAAGATGAGCTTTTGGATACTGAGAAAGGCAAACTAGTCAGGGCCAAAGGGGCCTGAGTAATCTCCAGTCAAATGTGTGGGAACAAGGAGGAAAGGGAAAAAGTGCTTCCAGTAAAGATAGATGAGCTCTCATGAAGGATTAGGCTGGTACACATGGCCCACAGGGATATAAGTTTGAGTTTACCACGTTTGGGGATTTTGTGCTCCTGAGTCAATATTAAAACCTACACACTGCCGATGGATAATGATACTGAGTTACCACTTATGGTAATATTATGCTAAGATTTTTTTAATGTAAGTGAGGTTGCTGAAGACTTGAAAACTGCATCATCAGACTGTACGGGTAATGCAAAAAACAAACAAACAAGCAGTCAAAAAACTTCAGCTCTTACCACACTCTAGGATCACAGGTTAGAGAGACAGAGCTGCAGTGTGACACAGTTCTTCTTGGGATTGACAAACAAAGAGCAGGACCTTCCGTGGTCAATCATGGGGATTCTAAAGCAAGAAGATCTTATTTCCTAGGGGACCCATCGAAGAAGGACCAAGCTGGACCAGAATTATTTCTATATCTACTCTAAATAGAGGTCATCAATATTTTCTAGTGAGGATATATAGGAGACTGTTCACGAGGCAGACTGTTTAGCCTTTATAAATTGTCAGGGAGGTATATATTCACATGGTTACATATTTGATATTCTCAATATGACAGGAGGTCTGATAAGTATAAATTTATTTCCCAGCTCTACCACTAGTTCTGTCATCTTAAGTTCCTTAATTTCTGCATACCTTAGTTTCCTCATCTATAAAATATAAGTAATCTTAATACATACCTCTAGAGTTGATATTAATAGAAGTAATCAAAACAATACCATAGTTCATCGGAAATAAAAACATGTAAGAATTTCGAGGAAACTTCTAAAAAAGAAGTTTAAGGAGGGAAGACTAACACTGCCATATATGAAGCCATATGAACAAAATTGCAGTGATTAAAAATGTTTAGTACTAACTTACCTAGGCATGTAGCAAGCAGCTAATGAAGACATAGTGAGAATGGGGGAAAGGGAAAATGAAATCCAAATGAACCACAGAGTATCTGAAGCTACAGGATCCATTGATGTATAGTCAGGCAGGGATACAGTCTGAGAAATTCATGGTTAGGCAATTTCATCATTGCATGAACATCATAGAGTATATTTAGACACACCTAGATAGCATAGCCTATTACCCATATAGGATATATGGCATACCTGCCTGTACAGCAGGTTACTGTACTGAACACTGTAGGTAATTTTAACACAATGGTAAGTATCTGTGCATCTAAACATGGGAAATGTACAGTAAAAATGTAGTATAAAAGATAAAATAATTTACACCCGTATAGGACACTTACTATGAATGAAACTTGTAGGACTGGAAGTTGCTCTGGGTGAGTGAGTGACTGAGTACTTAGTGAATGTGAAGGTCTAGGACATTACTGTACACTACTGTAGACTTTATAAACACTGTATACTTAGGCTAGGTGAAAATTATAAAAAATACATTTTTATTTCTTCAATAATAAATTAACCTTAGCTTACTGTAACTTTTTTATTTTATAAATGTTTAAATTTTTTAAACTTTTTTTCTTTGTTGAAGTGTAATTTACATATCATGTCTTTACTCCATTTTAAGTGTACAATTAAATGGTTATTAGTAAATTTACCAAGTTGTACAGCTATTCACATGAATCAGTTTTAGAGGATTTCCTACCCCCTTTTGAGATCCCTAATACCCATCCCCAAATACATTTCAAGCAAACTTTTGACTCTTGTAATAATCTACATGTTTT
>CAUYRT010072999.1:0-13165 GCA_963574885.1 Lepilemur ruficaudatus
TTTTAAACTGTACAACTGGGCCGGGCACGGTGGCTCACACCTGTAATCCTTGCACTCTGGGAGGCCGAGGAGGGAGGATTGCTTGAGCTCAGAAGTTTGAGACCAGCCTGAGCAAGAGCGAGACCCCGTCTCTACTAAAAAAATAAAAAGAAATTAGCTAAGCAACCAAAAATAAAAAACAAAAAATTAGCCGGGCAAGGTGGCGCATGCCTGTAGTCCCAGTTACTCGGGAGGCTGAGGCAGGAGGATCACTTGAGCCCAGGAGTTTGAGGTTGCTGTGAGATAGGCTGACACCACGGCACTCTAGCTCGGACAACAGAGTGAGACTCTCTCTCAAATTAAAAAAAAAAAAAAATGTAAAAACCATTCTTAGCTCACAAGCTATACAAAAACAGGGATCAGGCCAGGTGTGGGCCAGGGGCTCTAGTTTGCAGATCCGCCTGCCCCGTATGGTAGTAAGTCCATCAGACTTTGAGATAAAGGGCTAAGGTTCTAGACACCCACTGGCCAGGCCATCTTGGCTGCTGACTTCTTCATCCTGGGTCTCTACTTCTTCATATATATAAATAAAAGGCATTAGATGAGATTGATGTTTTAAAGCCCTTATCAACTTTAAAATTCTACGATCAATTCTGCTGAATAACATCAAGGAGTATTCTGAGCCACATGAAAATCTTCCCTTGGAATTTCTGGGAAGGAGAATGGTGGGAACCATCTGGGGTGATATTTAGGGTGCCTATCATTTGCTCTCAGAACTCTGGGTTGGAAGTTTCCAATTTGAGATGACATTATTTCTGAGAAAGGGAGCCATACCCTGACGACAAGACTGTTTTTGATGCTAATCTCACTTGCTCTCGTGTCAGCAGACACAGCACACACACATGAGGAGCCCCTCCGCCCCACCACTATCTCTGTGGAAACCCCATCAGCAAACTCTCTGTGCATGGAGTTTGTTCCAAGACGGTAGTTATGGAACAAAACTGAGATGAAAATTTCTTTTTTTTTTTTTGAGACAGAGTCTCACTCTGTTGCCTGGTCTAGAGTGCCATAGTGTCAGCCTAGCTCACAGCAACCTCAAACTCCTGGGCTCAAGTGATCCTCCTGCCTCAGCCTCCTGAGTAGCTGGGACTACAGGCATGCACCACCATGCCCAGCTAATTTTTTCTATATATTTTTAATTGGCCAATTAATTTCTTTCTATTTTTTTTTAGTAGAGACGGGGGTCTCACTCTTGCTCAGGCTGGTTTTGAACTCCTGACCTTGAGCGATCCACCCGCCTCGGCCTCCCAGAGTGCTAGGATTACAGGTGTGAGCCACCGTGCCCAGCCCTGAAAATTTCTTTTACATTCAACAATCTTTCAACTCTAAGGATTTCAGGACCAGAAAAACAATTTTAAATCCATACTTTCATTTCATTTTCCTAACTAGAATTTAAAATTACACTTACACATACACACACACACACTCCCCAAGCCAACCAAACAACAGACACTGAAGGATGGCCTAAGAGTTCTGGGCCAACCTTCTAATACATGGTTTTATTTACCTGGAGGAAAGGAAATGCAGACAGGATATTAGGAATTTTCTCTTCTAGAGCCAAAATGGTTTGGAGAAGAATTATGTCCGCAAGGCTCAGCTGATTACCAACGAGAAAGCTTTGTCCGTGCCCCCTTAAAATCTGCAGGGTATAAATGGTCTGCATTGGTTACAGCATTCTACATGGAGAAACAGATGACGCCATTGAATCAGTGCAGGATCTAAAAAGGGATGAAACCATGGCCTGTCCTTTCATCTTTTTATAAATAACATCAATTGGGAAGATGCTCCCTACATCGGAGAGAGAGAGAGGAAATGGAAACATCCTTAAATATCTCCTGTAGATCAGAATGAGATACTGAAAGGGAGAAGGGAAAACGGATTATTTCTGGATTTAGCATCCGGTGTTTTGAAAGAATCCATCTATTCCATAAATGTATCTACAGAAATGAATCTGGGAGCCTCGAGGAGGGGCGGAGGTGATGTAGGAAGTCTAAGGAACAGGTTGTCTCCATGGGGCCCACTCTTGTTTCCCTGCTCTGCGTTTCCATGAACACCAGGACTTGTAGTCATAAACTAGACTTGACTATAAATGTAGACTTCCTCTTACATCTCCCAAAATAGAGAAATTAAAAGCTTGAGTTCATCTTGACTTTCCTTTTGAGGGTAATATGTAGCTGTGGGCTTTATAGGAATAGATTATGATCGGGGAGGGGCAAGGAACAGTGGCAGCAAAGGGGAGATCCCCTCCACTGTGAGCTCTTGGACGTCCAAGGGTGTGTGTGTGTGCATGCACGTGTGTGCATGTGTGTGGTGGGAACTCTGAATACGACTCCAAATCAGTAATAGCTACTGGAGCCAGAGCGACACAGTACAGTGAATCCAGAATCTGTAGTCCAAGGCCAGAGTTCCAAACCCGGCTCTCCATTTCCTAGCTGCATTGCCTTGAATGGCTCACTGGATCTCTCCATGATTCCATTTCACTCTGTGTAAAGCGTAACGATTTATACCTCACAGGTGTATTGCGAGGAGCCCTGGCATAGTCTGGGCCACTGGGACCTAAGAATGAGCACTGACCCTTCCTTGCCAAGGCACCAGGTCCCCATGCCCTAGCCACACCACATTTTTGCATTCTCCTACTTTACACTCACAAATTGCCTGTGGGAAAGATACCATGAAATCAAGCTACAAAACAACCCAAAAAATATCTCTCATTTTTCTTAAATCTAATTCCATAAAGATAGTTAGGGGAAGTTTGCCAAATAGGCCTCCTCAAATTTTTATATGGTCTTCTTTTGTGTTCAAATGGAAACATTAAAAACAATTCCTCCCAGTTCAGGAAAAGAGGAATTTGAAGCTCAGAAAAGCAGATACAGTAATAAGAAGAGGACAATAACAAAACAGAAAACTAAAAGAGCACAGAGAAGAAATAAAATGGAAATGGTAAATGATTCTTCTCTTCGTATCCAACTACCAGGGAAGGTGCCTGATACATAATAGCCATTCAACTACCAGGGAAGGTGCCTGATACATGATAGCCATTCAACAGTTGTTGGCTGAATGAATGAACCCAGTAGTTTCTGCTTTTCTGTATCTTACACAAGCCAGGCACTTGATGAATGCAAGCAACAATAATGCACAAATGTGGCGAGCCCATGCTTTTTCTAGACTTCGGAAACACGTGGTCCTAGTGGAGCCAGAGGGGCCCCGAGACATCAGCTTCGCGCTGATGGCTACTATTAGCTCTTAGGAGCCCATCAGCTCTTAGATTAGTGCAACTGGGCTCAGTTCTACACGGCCCTGAGCAGAAGAGGGTGTTTGTGGCAGCTGTCTTGACAGTTTGGTTATGCCGCATTTGTGGGCATCTCAGCCACCTACCTTTTCAAACACAGGAAAGTATCTAATTATAGCCTTCTGTGCCATGTTAACCACTTCCCTTTGCTGATCGTCTGGTTTTAAGAAAGGATGCATGATAATCAGCTCCAGCAGATCCAGTGTCCCCTCCACATACATGTCAATCCTTAAAACAAAGAAGCAGTTTGCTCAGTTTTCCCTATCAGCTTCCACAATAAGAATTCAGAGGGCTATTATTAAGGCTCTGACAGCTTAAGTACCAACACACATTTACCTACACCTGTCTCTTCAGAGCAAAAATGCAAAGTGAATTCTAGATGTAACTTGAAAAAATGTTTCAGAAAAATCTGTCTCAAATCAGCATGATAGTCACATCTGCCTTCTCTCCCTAGCTCCTGTTCCTCCACCCTCACGCTAGCACCTGTGCTCTGGTTTCTCAGTGTGAGTTAAACTTCACATTTATAAAAATAGCAAATACCACTTAATGAATGCTTAGAATCTATCAGCCATGGTGCTAAACACTTTATATCCATTATCTCATTGAATCCCATAGGAGGAATGCACTATGGTTATACCCATTGTACAGAAAACTCATCAGGAAACCAGAGTTTAACACTTTGCCCAGGGTCCTGCATCTAGGAGATGCAAGGACCAGGCTTTGAGTTCAAATTATAATCTAGTGCACAGTCTCCCAGGCCATGAATGTCACAGCAGCTTCTCATTCCTAATGCTCAATGATTGTAAATTTGTAAGAAAGGGAAAAAGCAGTATCAAAGCACTTAAAGATACTGAAACCTGAAACAAAGAGACGCCAGACATAGTATTCAATATCTGAATTCAATTCTTTTCTACCATTTTACTAAAACTCTCTGTACTGAATTTCCAACTGGTCTTTGTGCTCTTTCTGGTTTTTTGTTTCTCGTTCACGCTACCGATGCAAGACATAAGGAGGCGGGCTGTGCTTTGATTAGAAGATTGCTACTCAGCTAAGGCATCAGTGAGCTGACAAGTGAGAACACGCGAGAGGGACCACAGTACAGCGTTCTCTCCTTGAGGTCCCTGCCAAAGAGATGGTGCTTTTCTGCTATGTAGTGGAGAATGCTTCGGGTCTGCACCAACTTCATCCCGTCGATTTCAACCATGGGCACTTGTTGGAAAAGCAGGTGGTTACCTGAGAGTGGAAGCCCAGAGTTAGAAGTGATCTCTCCTTCCCTGTCCCCCAACCCCTAAAAAGTGATCTATTAAATGAAAAAGGACAGTGGCGCCATAGCCTTAGGGAATAGTGTAAAGCTCTCTGATGACAGATAACTTGTACTTCATTCGGGGAAGCACATTTAGCCATAAAAGTAGCCCGAAAACTAGCATTGTTATACACCTTCCCATTTCATTTTCACCCCAGGGGAAATGCCTCCCCACGGTGACAAGGGATGGGGGAAAGAGACATAGTGAAGATACTTCTTCAGAGCTAAACTAGCCAGCACAGTAGCCACTACCTACATGCAGCTACTGAAACCTCAATTTAAATTAACAATCAAAATCTTTAAAAATTTAACATTCAGTTCCTCAGAGGGAGCAGACACATTTCAAGTGCTCAGCAGTCATATGTGGCTAGTGGCTACCCTACTGGACTGTGCAGAACAGAACATTTCCTTCACTGTGGAATGCTCTATTGGAGAGCACTGTTTTCAGAGAATCTGATAATGAAACCTAAGTCACCAGCTGATACTCATGTATACTCTTTGTTTCTGTCTGTTCTATAGCCACAGACCACCTACTGCCAAGTTTGTTATTACTGGTCAAAAAACAATCCTGACTCTCTTCAACAAACCTGTACTACACACTTCCCACATACCAAACCCCGGGGAGAGATGCAGGTATAGGACACGGCCCAGCCCTCGAGGGGCTCAGGCACTGAGGCTGGGTGAGGGGAGCAGGCAGGGGAGTACTCAGCACATGTCTGGTGGTTTCCGGCCAGTGTCACCCATGAAAGGGCCTTATAGCCCTGGAGAGTTGGTGACCCTCAAGGGAACCTTGAGTTGGGCCTGGAGACCCTGCTGATGGCTTGGGGGAGCTGCTCACAGGTTGCTAGGCATTCCTTAGGGACCTGCCGGTGGGTCCCCCACTAAGGACGGGCATGGAGGGAACAGAGCTGACCAAGAGTTGTGGGGGGCGGGGGGGAGGGCGGTTTGTTGATTTCACTTCTGTTTGGTATTGACATCAGAAAGTAGCCACCTGTAAATGGGGGCATTTATCTGCATACTTCAAGCAGGCCATGATGCTTCTTCAGACAGCGTGAAGGAGGTGGGGGAAGATGAGAATGAGGGGAGGACAAGGGAGAGAAAGGAAGAGGGGAAAGAGATTGGAGGGGTGAAGGGCAGCAGAAAAGGATGGGGAAGAGCTGTTTATGGGAGGGGGAAGGAACTGCCTCCTCGATTCAGCCAGCTTTGACAGAACACACAGATTTTATGAAAGCAATTTCCTGGCAATTTCAACCATTTATTCCTTCTTGTTTTTCTGATTTTAGAATGCTGTTCTCAATGTTTAGTGTCATCAGCTATCTTTGCCCTTCCACATAAATTACAGTTTTTAAAAAGTCACTATTATAGACAGTTGTTTCATTTTCATACTCACCATCCTGGAGCTTTTGCAACTGTTCTTTTGTTTCCAGAAATTCTTCATCAAACTAAATTAAAAAAAAAAAAGAAATATGGTACATATACATAATGGATTATTATTCAGTCATACAAATGAATAAAATCCTGTCGTTTGCAGTAACATGGATGGAAGTAGAGGTCATTATGTTAAGTGAAATAAGCCAGCACAGAAAGAAAAATACTGCATGTTCTCACACATATGTAGGAGCTGAAACGGATCTCATGAAGATAAAGAGAGTAGATGGGTGGTTACTAGAAGCCAAGAAGGGTAGAAGGGTGGGGTATGAAGAGAGGTTGGTTAATGGGTACAAAAATAAAGTTAGATAGAAGGACTAAGATGTAGTGTACTATAGTACAGTAAGATGACTACAGTTGACAATAATGTATTGGATAGTTCAAAATAGCTAGAAGAACTGGAATGTTCCCAACATAAAGAGAAGATACATGTTTGAGATGATGGATATTCCAGTTACCCTGATTTGATCCTCATACATCGTATGCATATATCAAAATATCACGTGTACGGCCAAACTATGTACTCTTATGAATCAATTTTTTAAAATGATATCCCTGCCCCCGTCCCCACCCCCCTCCAAGAAGGTAAATGTCATTACAGGTTCAAGACTGAAAATACTAAAATACTAAGTGCCTCAAGAAGCAGAGAGAAAGAGCACACTTAGCATCCACATCTTGGTTTCTAAATATCACTGTCCCCTAAAAGGAACCAGGGCTCCTATAAGTAAAGGTTGATTTTGTTATGCCAGAAAGCAAGAAAGTGCTCGAAGATGAAAGAGATATGTCAAAGGCCAAGGCATGGAGGAGCCTATGTGCAGGGAATCCCCTAGCCAAATTTGGGACAATTCAAGCATCAAAAAGAATGATGTCAATTATGGATTATAACCTACAACAACAAAAATCTCTATGTCTATAAATGATGACACTGAAAGAAAAGGGGAAGGAAAAGCTCTTTTTTACAGAAGAATTGGTACTAATTAATGTAGAATTAGCCCTAATTAAGAATAAAATTAGAAAATCACCACTTTCCAGCCTGCAGCATAATAACTAATTCTAAGGACCATAAGGGATGCTGAAATCACTGGAGTACATAGTGTTCACACAATCTCCAAGTGTCACCCCACAAGTTACTTAATCATGATAAAAGGGAAATGTCTCTTTACAATGGAGAGATCTGGAGATCTCTTACCCTCTGCCCAACCAAACAATCAAACTCGGCTCCCCATGGGGACCACCCCAACATCCTGTGCCTCCTGTTGTGACACAGTGAGAAGGGAACAGTCACACCTGTAAATACACTGCCAAAAATATTTAACCAGAATCTATTAATAAATACCAGGTAAAAACCAGGCATATTCAGCATGTGGGACATTCTGCAACATAATGGCTGGGACTCCTTAAGAGTCCAGGGCAAGGGAAAAAAAGAAAAAAAAAAAAAAAAAAGGCCAGGCCCTGTTGACCAGAAGTGGCTAAAGAGACATAGCAACCAAATGTTTGAATCATGATCATGTCCTGGATGAGAGGAAACTGTTATCACTGCTAAACAGATGTGTACCAGTTACATAGGCATCTGGGGACAACAGGGAAAGTCTGAATCTGTATTGCATATTAGATGTTGTGAATGCAGTGTTGATTTTCTTAGTGGTGACAATGGTATTGTCATTATTAGGACAATTATTTATTCTTCCTTGGAAGGAAGATAGATGTGGATGTCTGCAACTACTTCCAAATGATTCAGAAAGAAAAAGCAGAGAGGAAGGGAGAAAGCAAATGTAGCCAAATGTTAACAATTGGTGAATTTAGTTGAAAGGCATCCATTCTACCATTACAAACTTTCTGTAGGTTTGAAAGTTTTCAAATTAAAAAGTTGGAGGAAGGGAAGAAACAGAATGAAAACAAGTTCCTCTTCAGGTGGCATTGTGAGATTCTAAGTTGTCCCGCACTAATGCACTTTGTGTCAAGAAGAGGAGGCTTCCTCCCACCTGAGTCCAGGGATTAGTCCCCACCGTGGCTAGCGCTGTGTTGTGCTCCCATCACCCAAGGGCGGGGCTGAGCTGACCAGAGCAGCATCGACCGCCGTTCCCTCCTCCAGGGGAACTAGCTGACCTGGGGGTCGAATCAGGATCATGGGGTGTAGTCTTCGCTTCTGCTACTCGCTAGGTTGAGTCCTCGTAGTGTGGCGAGAGGCACTCAGTGCTCTCAGAGGATCTCCATCCGATGCCCACGGTGCAGTAGCCGCAGGGCAACAATGTTCATTCAGGACATTTCTCCAAATGCCCAGGGGGTCAGATGTGGTGCAGGCAATACTCTTGGATCAACTGAACAATTTATCTCTCAGATGTATTCAACTGAAGCGTTTCTCCCTGCATATCTGTACTAAAGCATACTAAAATCAAAAGTCAGAAACATCACACTAGTTAACTGGAAGCTGTTGCGATACATGCAGGTATAAATTGTTCAGTTGGTGCCCGGAGTGAAGGGTAGAACCAGGATGAACTAGTCATTGCAAGACAGGCAGTAAACTTTGAGCAGAACAGGCAATTGAACAATCAACAGAAGAATATGACCCGCAAGGACAAATTGTCTTGATCCTGAATTTCCAAGAATGGCACTGGCAAGGTACCCTTCACTCTAAGGACTGGTGACATCGGGAACATTCAGGAGCCATGGATAACAAATTATGTGGCTTCAAGAAGTCAATGGCTGGAAGGTTTGAAGCACTGACAACAGGTTGCAGTGTATCTACCCACTGGGAGAAGTGAAATGAAATGAAAACTTTCTCAAAAACAAAACCACTAAAAATATTAAATTTCAATCTAACCCACCACAGGTGTTGATCACAATTGAGGAAAATGACCCATAGGGACAAATTGTTTAATTGATCTGCATTCCCTCCATGCTACTGTTTCTCAAACTTATATGACCATGATTATTAAAACACATGGGAAAGGGGGCGAGGGGTGGAGACTCACATTCAGTCACTGGGAGGGCCCAGAAAAGTGCATTTTTAAAAATCAGCCCTTCCAAATGATTCCAACTTTTTACTCCTGGGAACACATATGCAAAACCTATGCCTTCTGGCACTAGAATAACTGTGTGTGGAGCTTTATAAAACCATTGGTAAGTAAGAAGAAACTGGCATGGGAGTAGGGGAGGAGAGGATGGGAGAGAGAAGGAAAGAAACTGCCTAAAAGGAGCTTGGAGGGAGCCTGGCAGCTCCAGTCTAGCCCAAGGTCGCAAGAGCAGAGACAGCATCCTGGTTTCCATCTACACAATGGGCTGTCTTTGTTCCCTAAACTGTTCCCACCTAGGATTCTATACAGAGCTGTCTGCTTCCACACCAAAGTACTCCCTTTCTCAACGCTGTTTTTCAGTCTCTTTTTCTTTCGGTTCTTCTAAGTGAATTACTCAGATGTCCTGAATTAGGAGTTGGTGGCCTTTAAGTCTCTTTTACATTTGCTAATCTCCCTTTTAAAAAGGGGGATTTGCCTGGGGTTTGGGGGGGGTGGTCTTTAGGCAAACAAAGTCCTAAGCATCAAAGAAACAAGAGCCAGCACAGAGTGATGTCAGTGATGACTCTATTAAATGACCGAGAGAGACTGAGGATGCAGACAGACTCCCTGAGTTAGGGCAGGCTGCTTTTCAGCAGGTTTTAGTTACCTAGTTACTCAGATGTGTGTGCTTTACATGTCAGGTTCAATCCAATCCTGGGACACTGAGAATCATGAACCTATCTGGTGGCTGCCAGCTCTTTTCTTCCTCCCGACAGTTTCAGATCCGGGCAGGTACAAACTTGGCTAAAAATGTCTTTTGGCAAAGAGATGGGGAGGAACCCTCCACAACACCACCTTTTGGGAATTGTTACTGTAAACCATGTGGTTGGCCCTAGTGAAGGAGACCGATCTAGCTTCCTCCACCCTGGTCTGAGGGGTGGGCTCATTATTCTACCCTACCTGCCAGTCCACTCTGAGGTCTGGAGTGGGTGGCTCATATGACACATGTTCTTTTTTTTTTTTTTAAACTTATTCATGGTTGAGTTTCTATTATTGTGACCAACAATCTTGATTCACAAGAAAGAGTAGGAAGAGCAGGGTAGAATGAAGACAGGAAAGAGAGATGATCTAACAAAGGATTATATTACATACATATATAAGATCCATTCCAAACCTATTATATAAATCAGGAATTATAAACGCAGAAGCCTCCTGGGCTTAGACAAATGATGTAAATAAGGGCAGTCGACCAGGTTCATGTCGTGGGACCACAAATTTCTTTCACTCTCCTCTTAGCACAATTAGAAAACATACCCTGAGACAACAGAGAATGGTAGGGCAATCCCTATTGAGACCTAGACACTGCTGCCCTGTGAAAATGAAGACCCGGTATAATCAGATCTTCCAATTTCTAAAGAGAAGTCAGAAATCAGGATCTGCACATAAATATGGTATCAAAGGCTGGTCGCGGTAGCTCACGCCTGTAATCCTAGCACTCTGGGAGGCCGAGGTGGGAGGATTGCTCAAGGTCAGGAGTTCGAAACCAACCTGAGCAAGAGCGAGACCCCGTCTCTACCAGAAATAGAAAGAAATTAGCTGGACAACAAAAAATATATAGGAAAAATTAGCAGGGCATGGTGGCGCATGCCTGTAGTCCCAGCTACTCGGGAGGCTGAGGCAGAAGGATCGCTTGAGCCCAGTAGTTTGAGGTTGCTGTGAGCGAGGCTGATGCCATGGCACTCTAGCCTGGGCAACAGAGTGAGACTCTGTCTCAAAAAAAAAAAAAAATGATATCAACTAATTTAGAAAGTTGTAAAACACTGTGTGGCAAGTTACAATGATATACAAAAAATAAAAACAAACTCAAAACCCAACAGCTCACATTTGGCATCTTTGGAGGTTGCTAGAGAAACAACTCATTAATCTGAAAAATGATAAAGGAATCAAGTATTTATCTTGCCTTTCGTATATCAATGGTCTTTTGAAGTTATAAAATACTTAATAAGTGAAAAGTACTCTCTATAAGAGAATCACAGCTAATAAATTTGGGTGAAATGATAGCAAAATTGCCATTTTGTAATCCCTAACAATGACGATGATCAAAAGCTGCTAAAGCCACTCATTGAAACGGTAATGGCGGAAACTACAGAAAGAAAAAGGAGCCTGAATCACACCTCTGGGTCCAGCGAGCAGTTTACAGGAAATAGAGAGGAGAGGGGAGCATGTTCAAATGAGCATAGCTTCATTTTACCATGGTACCTCAAGGCAACACTTTGAGGGCAAAAAAGCCAAATCCAGAACAGGGGCAGTTTCTTCCCTAAATAAATGGTGCTAGCAATAAATACAGACATCTAGCACCCAGATTTTGGCTGCTAATAACATTTTCTTTTAAAAGGGACAAGGGCTCCTTAGAGAACTTCCTGATTCCAGCGCTATGGCAGGAAAATACAAGATAAGCCTAAAGCATTTTGTAGTGTCAGAAAGCAAAGAAGTGCTGGCAACAAAAATAGAGGCCAAGCTGAGAGAGCCCAGGGGCCAAAGCTGGAAAAATTCAGGCAATTTGAGTTATTAGATGATAACGTAAAGTATAAAATCAACATACTTATATCTACAGTGATATAAATAAAGAACTAAAAAATACATACATGGAAGGGGGAACAAATCTTTACACAAAAATCCCAAATGTAGATACTCCCTCCTCCAGGAGGTAGAGCTTAATTCCCATCATTTTGAGTGTGGGCTGGACTTCATGATTCTCTTCCAAAGAACACAGATAAAAATAGTAACTTTACAATGGAGGTACCTGGCAGACAGGACCTTAACCTTGATCATGGTTACCATCAATAGTGACAGCTCATGTTGCTATCGTGTAACCCCTGATACGAAGGGCACTTCACCTCTGTGGCATTCTTCCCCAAAACCCATAACCCCAGGCTAATCATGAAAACACTGAGACAAATCCAAACTGCGGAGGATTCTACAAAAATACCTGACCAGTACTTTCCAAAACTGTCAATGTGGTGAAATAAAGGAAAGACTGAGAAACAGTCACAGATTGAGGGCGACTAAGGAAACATGATACAATATAATGTTGGATCGTGGAATAGTAAAAGGACATTAGTGGAAAAACTAGTGAAATCCATATAAAGTCTATAATTCAGTTAGTAACCTAGCACCTAGGTTAATTTCTTAATATGTTATGGTTATGTATGACATTCTTATTAGGGGAAACTGAGGGAGGAACCCTCTGCACCATTCTACAACTTTCCTATAAATCAAAAATTATTCCCATATATGAAGTTGTTTTTTAAAAAATGAAGAGGAAACAGATTTTTTTAAATACTGAAAAAAAAAACATAATCAAATGCAATGTGTATACCTGTTTAGATTCAGACTGGAACAAATTATTTTTAAAAAAAACTATGTGAGACAATTAGACTGAGCTTTAGATGATAATAAGGAATTTTTAATTTTGTTGGGTATGATAATGGTATTGTTATGTTTTGAAATCGTTATCTGTTAGAGATAAATATTGAAACGCTCTCAGATGAAATGATATGATGCTTGGATTTTGCTTTAAAATACACCCACAAAACAAGTGGAGGGAAGCGATAAATGAAACAAGATTAGCAAAAAGCAGATGATTGTTGAAGTTGGGTGATAAGTGCATAGAATTCATGGCAATGCTCTCTTTATGTCTGTTTGTATTTGAAAATTTCCAAAATAAGGAGCTAAAAGAACAGAACAAAAGCAAAAAATAGACGCATACACACGTGCAGGCAAGATACCAAGGCTGCTAGTTTGAAGCCATTGACATAAACAGGAAATTTATCCAGGAATAGTATAATTAATAAAAGTTCGGGGAGTAACTGGCAAATTTCAGGTTAATTCCCTTTCTCCTTATTAACAAATATTCATTGGTGGTAGATTAGAAGCCAATAACCAAAAAAAAAAAAAAAAAAAAAAAAAAAACAATAGCCAATAACCAAGTAAATGTTTAAAGGAAAAGAAAGAATCTCTTGAAAGGAAGGAATTTTTTGACTCAATGAAGCACCTCTGTGATTTGGGTGGAAGAGGCCTCGGGCTGAACGGTGCTCCAAGACTTATTTTTCC
>CAUYRT010073000.1:0-24101 GCA_963574885.1 Lepilemur ruficaudatus
TTTTTGAGACAGAGTCTCAAAAACAGAGTCTTATTCTGTTGCCCGGGCTAGAATGCAGTGGCATCAGCCTAGCTCACAGCAACCTCAAACTCCTGGGCTCAAGCAATCCTCCTGCCTTAGCCTCCCGAGTAGCTGGGACTACAGGCATGCGCTACCATGCCCGGCTAATTTTTTCTATATATATATTTTTAGTTGGCCAATTAGTTTCTTTCTATTTTTCAGTAGAGACAGGGTCTTGCTCTTGCTCAGGCTGGTTTCAAACTCCTGACCTTGCACGATCCACCTGCATCGGCCTCCCGGAGTGCTAGGATTACAGGCATGAGCTACCGTGCCCGGCCTTAACTGCTGTTTTTTAAAACAGGCCAAAGAGAAACGACCCAGGCTGTTTAGGATAGTTCGGCGCGTTCCATGTCCCATTTACAGGCGTCTTTGCGCAGCGGCGGCCCATGGCCCTGCAGTCTGTCCACCCGGCTGACGCTGCGCAGCAGCGCAGCCCCCTGGCTTAGGAAAGCCCCATGCGCTGTCCAGACAGGGCTGGACGGGGAGCTTCCTCCTCAGTCGCCGATGGCAGACGGGTGCACACAGGTGTGTCCCCCGGGGGCCGTCGGGGACAGGGGCTGCTTTCCGCATCCTGAGGAACACGGTGCCCCAGCGCCACCCGTGCGGGTGCAGGGCTAATGTCACGGTCACCGTCATCACGGAAGTGGAGTTGGAATCAGAACCCACCATGTGCCCGGCGCAGTTACCATGCCCTAAAAAGAACATTCATCTAAAATGTCTGGGGAACTGCGCCGCTGACAGTGACCCCTTACCTGGGACCACACCGTTGGTCGCGATCGCGCTCATGGAAATGGCGGTCAGCAGCGTCTGTGAAAAACAGGCAGTGTTTTAGGAGCTGTCCAGGAGCTTACCAGCCACAGATGCTGCGACGGGGATAGGTCTGTGGCTGCCACCCATGCCCACCACGCACCCCCAGGCTCTGATCCTGGGAGTTGCTGGGCAACAGGGCAGGGAGCTCCGGTGCTCAGCCCACAGAGCAGCCCAGAAACATCAGACTGGACGGCCCCGAAAGACTGGCTCAGTCCCCCTTCCCTGTCCATGTCCCTGCCCACCCTGGCGCACGGAGGCACATCTAAGGAGCACCCCCTGGGGGTACGGGGGACCTCACCCAGTGCCTGCTGCCCGTGGGGTGCAGGGACACCATCTGGGCACCCACCTCCTGTGGGGTGCATGGCAGGGCTGCCCCATCTGCGGGAACCAGGACGTCCCCTCGCCACCCAGGGTAATCAAAACAACTAAATTCTGCTCCTAACGAGAACAAAGGGGAAAAGGCTGGGCAGGGGACGGGGGCTCTGGGGACAGTGGGGTGAGCCGGTCCCAGCTGGCCATGCCACCGGCCTGGCGCTGACCTGGGTCTCTGTCTCCACCACAGCTCCCGGCAAACACCGAGGTTTTCCCGACTGCAAGGGGACCTTGCCGTACTCAGGACCACAGGGCGGTGGTGGCTGCCCCCAGGGAAGCACTCAGCCGCCGGTACCGCTCTGCCTCCGCAGGAGCAGGTGGGTAGGATTGCGCCAGATGGATGGGTAACCAGACCGGCCCACGTGGCGTGCCTGTCCTCCCTGCAGCTGCCCCGGTTCTGGCAGAGGAGGCCCTGAACAGCTGTGGCTCTTGGGATTAAAAGTGGCCCTGCTGTCCCTACTGTCCAGCTGTCACCGCCCCCCGGCGAGGATGCCGCCTGGGCCTCTGGGGACACTCACACAGGAGCAGCACACGGCCACGATGACGAAGGACTCCAGGATGCCGGCCGCCCCCACAATCCAGGTGAGGCGCAGGAAGAGGATCACGCCCAGGATGTTCTGCAGGCAGGGCAGGTAGACGCCGATGAAGGTGCCCATGCGCGGCGTCTGCAAGGAGGAGGCGTGTCCAGACCCCGCAAAGGGCTGCACGGACAGCCGCAGGGACAGGAGAGGACAAGGAGGGTCCCCTGGGGCGGCGTGGCAGCCGCTCGGCTCTGAGGACACGGTGGCAGCCACCACGTCCCCAGCCAGTGCCAGGGATCCCCAGCACCCAGGAGCTTCCCGCCTGCAGACCCCAAGTTCTGTTCCCGCCCAAACCGGGAGGCCACAGGGCTGGGTGTTGTGTATCCCTGTATGGGCAGCGAAGGCGACAGGATGGAGAACAGAGGCCAGGAACAGGTGCAGAGCCGCGTGGCTGCAAGGCTGGGCCAGGCGCCCGGCAGGGGACAGGCAGTACCTGGGCGGCACGGCGCCGGCTGTCCTCGGCCTGCTCGTGCTCCACCACGCCCTGGCTGAGGTTGGTGTAGTTGGCCAGCTTGTTGAGCAGCGAGGACACCATGGGGTTGCTGTCCATCTCCTCCTGCACATGGGGGCGGCGGTCACCGTGGGCCGCGCTCGCGCCCTCCCACATCCGCGTCCGCGGGGCCGCCTTGCCCAAAACCCCGCTGGCCCCTGTGCTCAGGCTCTGCACTTGGTCCCACCTGAGCCCGTGAGGCCTGGGCGCCTGTGCGACAGGTCAGAGGTCAGCACCACCCACCCAGGGAGGGCACCTCAGACCAGGGAGCCCCTGGCGAGGCCTCCGCCCACAAAACCGCGTGAGACGGGGCTCCCCTGAGGCCCTGGGAACGTGGACAGTCTCTTGCCCGGGACCCCGTGTGGGCAGAGCGTCTGCTCAACCTCAGTGGCCCGGGGACCCCCACGCTGCTGGGACACTTTCCACCACCCTGGGCTCCTTCCTAGAGACGATGAAGTCACCTCGAAAAGTGCCATGTTCTTCCCTTCGAAGAAACTCTCTCTCTCCACCTCGACATTGTTAACAAACGGGACGCTCTCCCTCGGGCTTCCATCTCCTGCTGAGAAAGACAGTCTGGCGTCGGCGCAGAGGGAACCAAACAAAAGCAGATGAGGGGCTCGGGTGCGGGCGGCCCTGGGGACCCTGTCCGCCACCAGCCGGTCACCTCTGGTCCTCAGCTCCGGGACACGTTTATCCACAAACTGTGCTGCCTCCCACACACCCACGACCCAGAGCACGCCAGGCGCCCAAGAGCGTACGCGCTGCCTTTTAAACGAGGCATCGGAGGATGCTCCCCTCAGAGGCACCTGCGAGACAGGGGCCCTCGGCGCTGAAAACTTCTCAAGTTGGGTAAAACCACTTCCAGAAGTCGGAACATGCTCCCAGGCCTTGGCGCTCAATCCGCCACTTTCTGAGGGAAACGGGCTCTTCCCCTCCGTCCCACGGGGAGCTCGCCAACTGCACCCCCGGTAGACGACTCCTCCCGCCTCTTTCCCACGATGCCGCCAGGCTGAGCCCTGCGCTGGGGGCGGGACCAGGAGCTGGGGCAGGGTCAGGGCCACAGGGGCGCGTGGGGCAGAGGCCCCTGGGCTCGGAGAACTGCCACAGTTGTCTTTCTCCGACCACACAGACAACCCGCCCTGTGGTTTGCGTTTCTGTCCCCTGCGAAAAGCCTGTCACCATGCGTCCTCTGAGCGCTGTCACGAGCAGTGTCTACGAGCCCAACCAAGAGAACCCACAAAACCTGCCCCACTCTCCACACGCCTGGAAGACGGGGTGGTTCCAGACTGAAGGAGACACCGGAACGCAGCCCACAACCCCAGGTCCCTTTATACGGGACGTCTCCAGGCTGACAGGCGAAATCTGGATCAGATCTTTCCACGTCAGTGTCCATTTCCTGATTTGGGTAACTACACTGCAAAGATTTTGGAAGACAACATGCTTGGTTTTTGGAAATATGCCCTGTAAGGCCATCACATCCGCTATGTATCCCAAATAGTTTTTAGAAAAAAAGTGAGGCTGGGCATGGCGGCTCACAAATGTAATCCCAATGATTGGGAGGCCGAGGCGAGAGTTTGAGACAAGCCTGGGCAACACAGCGAGATCCCATCTCTACAAAAAAATTAAAAGTAAGCCGCTGTGGGCCGGGCGCAGTGGCTCATGCCTATAATCCTAGCACTCTGGGAGGCCGAGGGCGGGAGGATCGCTCAAGGTAAGGAGTTCGAAACCAGCCTGAGCAAGAGCGAGAGACCTTGTCTCTACCAAAAATCAAAAGAAATTAGCCGGACAACTAAAAATATATACAAAAAATTAGCCGGGCATGGTGGTGCATGCCTGTAGTCCCAGCTACTCGGGAGGCTGAGGCAGGAGGATCACTTGAACCCAGGAGTTTGAGGCTGCAGTGAGCTCTGATAACACCACGGCACTCCAGCCTCATGACAGATAAAGACACTGCCTCTTAAAAAAAAGAAACAGAAAATGAAAAATGTGTGTGACAGAAAGAGACAGAGAGACGGGGGAGGATCACACAGCAAACGGCGGGTGTCAGCTTTTGGGAAACTGAGGCAAAGGGCACATGGAGACTCTCTGTGCTCTTCCTGCAACTTTTCTGACGTCACATCAAAACTAGATTAAAAGAAAAAAATACAAGCATGTTCAACTAAGACAGAATTTCTGAAAATCTTCCCTGTAAATTCTGTCCTTCCGAGACGAAGGCCCAGTCGCGAGTTCTTCCCATTATTTCACGTTTCCGTGGATCCGGCTCAAAGCCCTTTTTCTGGACACAGCGACCAGCGTCTACACAGACCGCAGTTGCCGGCAAGTGTTTCTGGGTAAACGGGAGCTGGAGGGTGCTCGTGTCTGGGCCAAACGCTTTGTTGGGAACGCTGAAGGCCAAGCCCTGACCGGGGAGCGAGGCACAGGGGGGGCGCCGGGAGGTTTCAGATTCTCCCGTGATGGAGCCGGCCCCCCGTGGACGACCTTGGACAAAGTCACGGGCTCCCTGGGCTCAAGTTTCTCTCTGCAGGGGAAGGTCACCCCCAGCGCCCACCAGGGCACCGGCTCACAGCTCAGCCCCCGCCTGGGCCTCTCAGACGGCAAAGTCAGGACACAGCTGGGCTCTCGGTAGCACAAAACCATCGCCTGTGAGAACCCGAGTCCACCCGGACCCTGCGCCGGCCGCACAAGCGACCATGTTCACCCGACCCACGGAAACAACCGTGTTCCCCATGGCCACCGGCACCCCCAGCTGCGACAGGGTGGGCACCCGTGCTCACACCCTTGTGGGAAGACGGCGATGCCCGCCAGGCCCCAAGGACGCCCACCTGGCTGAGCCGCTGAGGGAGACGCACAGCCACGTCGTCCTGACAACAGACTCCAAGGAAACAAAAAGCAACTCGGCCCCCTGGTCGCCACAGGAGGTGAGAAACGGCAGCGGCGACCACTTGGCCCAGCTGGGTGAACACGCGTCGCTCGCTTTACGGGACATGGAGTCCGAGGAACGGGAAGATGCGTGTGGAAGGACCGGGCTGCGTGTCCACGCTGGGAAGGCGCACACGGGGATGCCGCGTGGGGCGGGACGCGGGACGCTTTCCGCCTTTGGTTTTCATTTTGCTGCTTTCAGAGTAACAGACGTTCAGTGCAGGAAATGGGGAAACTCAGAAAGAGGACGGCAAAGCCCTCGGAACCTCGGCAGACCCTCCGAGTCGGAGACGCGCCGAGCGCACGAGTTTGCAACGCAGCACAAGCATTGCCTCTGGTCACCAAACAGTCTTAAATCATAACATCACCGTGAATCCTCTGAAAAGGGCACGCGTTCCCCAGATTTCTGGAGCAGAGCGTTCACGAGCCCCCATGTGCCTGCACAAGTACCGTGTGCTCAGGAGGCAGCGACATCCACGTGGGAGACGTGGAAATGTTTCCACATGGTCACAACGGAGCCCGGAGCCAGCCCTGACCAAGCCCTGTCCACATAACATGGCCGCCCCAACTCCACCGCAGTGGAGACAAAAACCACATGTTTCTACCTAAGGGTGCACCTGCATCTCCCTAAAGTGAAAGACGACGCCACGACCACGTTACCCGGATGACTCATACTGTTAAGATTTCCCGGCAACCACCTTTACGTTTAAATGCACTCAAATCGGAGTCCCCGCTTTTTGAGACGGGCACGTTACGACTGAAGCTTGAACAAAGGAAACCTTGATTCCAGCACACTCGGGCTGAGTTGCAGGAGTCGCCAGAGCCCACGCCCAAGGCCTTTCTCCCCTCCCCACTCACGGGTGCCCTGGCAACTGCCGCACGCCCTACTGGGTCCCATGTCACCAGGCCAGCCACAGTGGGGGCAGCAGCTCCCCTCTAGCTGCTCACCTGGGTGGCATCTCCTCCATCCTCACTCCGCACACTCAAGACAACCTGCAGGCCCTGGCGACAGACCCTAGCGGAGGACACTCTCGGGACAGGCCCGGTGGCACCCTGGGTGCCGGGTGCCGCGCAGCAGTGGCCTCTGCCAGGCTGAGTGGAGGAACGGGATCCCGGCAGCCAGGTCAGGGGTCCTTGGCCGAGCTCCCCCTGCCATGGACTGGAGCACAGGACCAACACCAGTGTCCCCAGGCAGGCGCGGCACACGGAGCCCGGCCAAGGGCACCTGCTCTGGGGGATGCACGGCCGGCGTCCTCCTCGGGTCAGGTGTTCCACATGGTCTGGCCAGGAGTTGCAGGACCAACCACAGTGCCAACCCCACAGCGAGACCCGTCTCCCACCTCCCCCTCCGAAGACAAGCCTGTTTCTGACTCGCCTCCCCGTTGCGGGCTTGGCAATGCTCCACTCGCCCGTCACAGAAATACTTTCTTACACCTGTTCATTCTGCTGCACAGAGGTGACGACCCGCCACGACTGATGACAGACGGACAGCGAGTGCCGGGCCCGTCCCCCGCAGAGGCCGTGGCCCCACCAGGGCCTGCACCACGCCGGGTATGCCCGGAGGACCGACAGCATCTGGTCAGCAGGCCCGGCCAGGCTCAGGCCTCACGGGACCTCGGGGAGCTCTCCACGAACGCCCCGCAGCACAATTCAGCTGAGGTCGCCCAGCTCACGGCAAGGCCCAGCAGGCAGACCCCAGGCCGTTCCGCCCGTGACTGGGGGCCATGACTCGGCCCAGGCGTGGAAAGCGCCCTCCAGCAGCGTCCCCAAGCAGGCAGGCTGCCAAGCCCTGGTCAGATTACTGGGCCTGCATCGGCTCCCCGTCTCCGGGTACATTCTCCTTCCTCTTGACCCTCAGATGTCCCGGCCACTCCCACAAAGGGCTGCGGAGGAGGAGCACAGGGAGGCAACTGAGCCAGGCAGGGCCGTGAGCTGGCACCAGGGCCCAGCAGCCGGCACCCATCCTGCCTGCAAGTGTGGGGTCTGCCCCGCCCCCCAGCACAGGAGACGCGGCAGGTCACCAGCGGCTGTCTGTGCTCCAGGCCCAGGAGCAGAGGACAAACCGCTGGCGGGTGGAGGTGGCTGTCCTCCCAGGAGCCACTTGGGGATGCCGCCCTGCCTGCAGGCCCCCCCACAGGGCCCGGGAGCATCCCATAAAGCCACTTCCTGGTGCCAGTTTGTTTGAAGTGGAATAAACTTCCAAGCCCGTGAAGGTCAACCAATGACCCCTGACCCTTGTCCTGACCTCCACACTTCGCAGCTGTGTGTGCCCTAAAATCCAGCAACCGAGCAAATGAAAGCAAGTGGGTTCCCTGTGAGGCCCAAGCTGACGAGGCGAGACCGCACTGCGACAGCAAGTTCCGGCCGCGACGGCAGCACATTCCGGGAGAAAACAGAGGGACATTGAGCGAGAGCCGCCCACGGCCGAGACGGCCACTCTGAGACACGCGCACTTGCATTCTCGCGGGACGGGGTGCAGGGAAGGGGTCTGTCCTGGTCCCGTGGGAGGGGGGTGCAGAGGTGGAAGCACAGTCGCCCCAATGCTGGGTCCCCGACACACACCCCGTGACATCAGTGCCACTCCTCCTCCACGAGGCTCCTCCTCAGGGACAAGCTCCAGGTGTGAGCAGGAGCCAGCAGACACTGCCTGTGAACAGGTGAGGCTCAGGGCACCTGCAGGCCAGAGCCCACCTGCACAGGTGAGCCCGCCCATGCCCCACCCCAGCAGGCCCCAGTGCTGATGACAGCCTGGGCAGGGACACTGCCACCAGCACCGCGCCAGCATGCGGTCGCATTGGGCTCCCAGGAAACGTGAAGTGCCAGGGGCGCTCGGCTCACTAAGGGACTGGCACAGACAGACGCCGGGAACGGGGAGCAGGTGATGGTCAGACACACACACGAGCACACAGACCACACGCAATACAGACTCACATACACACACGTGCGTACACACATATGCATACACACGTACACTTGCATGTGAACATGTGCACATAGACGTGTTCTTATACATGTTTTCACACACTCCATACAATGGTCACACGCACACATAGGCACACACATGCGCTCCCATGTGCCCATACACATATGCTCTCACATACACATGCTCTCAGATACACACATCTACGTTCATATATATATACACGCATGCACGTTCACACCCACACAGCAATACACATACACGCACGTACACACACCCCCACGGCACACCCACCTGCCACGAGTCCCGGGGGGTCACAGCCCCAGACTGTGAGCCCCAACGGCGGCGGGGGGGGGTGCCCAGGCCGCAGGCCTGATAGGGAACCACAGCTCTGCAGGCTTCACAGTCTGGTTCTGGGACTTTCCATCCAACAGACACGCCCCCTCGTGGGAAGACGGCCTCTGGTGACCTCGCTTCCCGACACCCCCTGCGTCACGTGCTGCTTGCTGGGCCTGGTCCAGCCTCTCCCCTCGGAGGCCAGAGTGGCCGTCTGAGCCTGCCGGGGCAAGGGGTGGCAACAGGAGGGCCCTGCCCTCCCCGAGCACGAGGCTTAGACCCAGGGCCGCCCTCTGGGGTCAGAGCGGGAGGGAGGGAGGTGGAGGGGCCCAGCCTGTGCCGCCCCCGGCACCCGTGGGCTCTCCCCGGGGAGGCTCCCGTTACAGGCCTGTCTGGGCTGCGGCTCTCCGCTAAGTGGCGGGGCAGGAGCAGCCTGGCGCCCTTCCCTCCCGGCAAGGGTCGGAGTCTCTGAGCCTCCCTAAGAGCCCAGGCCCGACCCACCGGCGCCAAAGACCTGTGGACGGGGCCAAGGAGACAGGAGGTCACGGCGCCTGGGACAGGCCGGCTCCTGGCCGGGAACCGGCAGAGAGAACACACAGGATCGCCTTACCGGCCTCCCCACGGCCTCCCTGCGGGCCAAGGCTCAGGTGGCCACATGGGGTGGCGCCACCAACACCCCGGGGAGCTCCCCCTGCAAGGACAGCTCCAGGCCATGGAGGCAGGCTGGCAAGCTCACGGGCGTGCATGGCGTAGACGCCGTGGGCCAGCCTCAGCCTGGGACGTGGCACTCTGGCCACTGAGAGCAGCCCCGGCAGGGCAGCCACACAGCGGGAGGGGCCTGGCGGACTCGCTCTCTGGACCCCGGGACCCCCCAGTACCAAGCGAGTCACGCGCGGGCTCGTGGGGGCTCTGCGTGAGAACACCCCAGAACACAGGAAGCTGCGAGGCAGCCCAACCCCCCTTGGTTCAGAAGCGACACTCTCCCCCCTACGATTGTTTTCTCAAAAAGAAACCACCCAAGGAGAAAGAGGAAACTGCCCCCGGAGTAGCGGGCACTGGGCTAACGGCCCACGCCCGCCCCTGCAGGGCGCAGTCCTGCAGTCACCGGTCACCCTCCAGCCAAAGGGCCCCCGACCAGGCCGCTCACCAGCACATGGGGCCGGAGGCCCCAGGACCCGCGAGGGGCCAGCAGCCATGGACAGAGCCGGCAGCCTCCTGCTCAGAGTTTTATCTGTACAGACCAGACCTTACAACCCTGAAAAGGGAGTTTCCCCCTTTCTTGTAAAGGAAAGGTATTAACCCTCTGTGCTCCGCTCCCACCCCACGACACTTCCCCAGCCCCCAGGAGGAGCCAGGCCCTGCCAGCACCAGCCTAGACGCCCCCGGCCCCGGCCGTGGCCTGGGAGACCCCCTGCCGCGTGCCACCCACGCCCTGGCCCCGCTGAGCTCCCACACCCATGGGTGACTTCTCCCCTCTGGAGGCCCAGCCGGCATCACACTCCCCAGGCAACTGTTGCCATGAAATGACTCCAGTGGCTACCGCCAGGAACACTAATGCTCGGGCTAACGATGAAGTCACAAGCCCCGCCCACGAGAACAGCGGTTAATACTTCACCCTGAACATCGACCTTTGCCCTCAAGGCTGAGGCTACAGCTGCTCAACCCTCATCCCAACCACGAGGCCCCAGAACACCCCCCCAGCAGCCGCCCAGCTGGCAGTGCTAAGGCCATCCCTCCACCTCCAGCAGACCTGGGCCTCCGTCTCCAGCCCCAAGGACAGCAGCCTGAGGAAGTGTCCAGGGCCCCTCACGCCCCATGCGGGAGCCTGGGCCTGTCCGGGGTCCCTGGTTGGGTCTGGGGAGCTGCTGGGCGCAGGCCCCAGTCGAAGGGCAGAGCCCCTGCCAGAGGTGGCCTCACTCCATGGCTCACCCGCTGCCTGGCGGCAGGGAAGGAGGCCGGCCCTCCATGCACCCCAGAGACTGACACCACAGACTCCTTCGGCCACTCCAGCCACGACCCGGCGAGCTCTGCGACCTTTCCTGAGCCCCAGCAGGGAAGACCCCAGCCAACCAGCTCCGCACCCAGGACAGGGCACCAGCCCTCTCTGAACACGCCTTGCCGAGGCCACCCAGACCTCAGGACAGGCTGAGCGGCCACGCAGCTGAGCAGGGGACACACAGGGCTACGTGCATGAAGGAAACCACCTGCAATTCAGCCGCACCCCACCCACTGAGAGGAAGGGCACCGCGTGACTCCCAGACCCTCGTGTGCGTGTGCAAACGTGTGCGTGTGAGAACGTGGCCCTTGCCACTGGGCCGCTGTGCCTGGTGCTCCAGCCGGGATCCAACGCCCACGACTGTCCTCAGACCAGACAGAGAGGTGCCAGTCCCACAAGGCGCTGGGACGCAGGCCCCGAGGAGCCAGCGGCACAGAGAGGTGCGTCAATGGGCTAAGAACACACAGCAGGGTGCATTCACTGCCGGTGACACCTCCCACATCCCACCGTTGCCTGCTAAGTGACGCGCCTCCCAGAGCCCAGCTGGGCGCACATGGGCTCTACTCTGCCAGGGTCTGCCCAGCAGCGCCAGGCTGCCTTTCCCACGAATTTCCCCGTGGCCAGCTCAGCGCCCCACGGCTGCAGGCTCTGACTCATCACCCTCAGGCCCCTAGAGGGTCAGGTGACCCCACCCCGGAGCGGCACTTGGGGGAGGCCAACTGCCCGTCCTGGTCCCCAGCAGGGAGTGACTCACACCAATCCCTGCTCAGACCTGCCCCCCACAGCTCCTAAGCCCCCCAGGACCGTCCCATCTGCCTCCCCCTCCCCCACCACTCTGCCAGCACTGCTGTCCCCGGTGTCCGAGTGCTGTCCCCAGTGTCCCGGTCTCAGCGGGCTGCCCATCTCTCACAGGACTCGTCCACCACACGCCGGGTGCTGGGTCCTTCCCGTGCCCCAGATGAGGCCAGTCCCCTTCACAGGCGTACCCTAGGTCCCTGAGGGACATGGCCCGGGCCGATGACCCTTAGAAGGTCATCTTCTACCGCGCATCCCAGCCACGGTGACCACAGCCCCTCAGGGTGCCACTGTCCACACCCAGCCCTTGGGGACCCTCGCCTCCCACCCAGGCTCCCGTGGCCAGCCTAGGCCCCCCTCTGAGCGCAGAGCCCAGCTCCCACAGCAGCGAGGTCAGGAAGCCTGGAGACCTCCCCAGGAGAGGAAGCCAGGGACCCGTGTCCAGGAGGCAGCGGCCCCGGGGATGCTGAGCACGGGCCCCAGAGCAGGGGACACACTCCAGACCCGGGACAAGGCCATGCCAGGGGAGACGCCCAGCCACGCACCGGACGTCAGGAGCCCCAAAGCCTGTGACCGCTGCTGGGGAGGAACCCCCAGCCCCTCTCCACCCTCACATGTAAGCACCAAGTGCACACATGTGGATACACACCCAGTGCACACCCACGCTCACACAGCATGCACACGCACACACAGGCTCAGCAACATGACCTAACACACTTTGCCACGTGCCTCCTGGGGTGCCTCTTGCCCGGAGACAGTCTGGGGCTCCACAGGGCTCAGACGGGCCTGAACTTCCTGCAGCCTCTCCTGTGCATCTCCTGCATCCTCTGGTCTTAAAAACGGGATTTGAGTCACAACATGTATGTTTTGCAAGCTCTGCCCACCCCACACTAACCAGCGATCTCCGAGAATAACACGCAGGACCCCAATGCCACAAGGCACTCTCTGCTCCCCTCGGGGCCTGGCCTGTCCTCCTGCCTGGCCCTCCTGTGTCCGTGTGGCGTGTCCTCCTGAGACCCGCACTGGGGGCTGCCACCTTCCGCCCTTGCTCAGCTTCCTGCTCCTCTCCCCTTTTAACCACTGCTCCCAGAGTCCCCATGTCCCAAAGGCGACCCTAGGACTGGCTGGGCCAGTGCGCATCACCTGCCACTAGGCAGCAGCAGCCCCAGGACGTCGTGGAGCACTGTCCCCTGCCTGAACCCGACACCCCCACAGGACCACTTCTGTCGGCGTGACAGGGACAGAGGGTGGCAAGACCCCTGGTGACCTGCGGGAGCCCAACAAGAGTGTGAGATCACAGCAAGCCCAGAGGAGGCCTGCGGAGGCTCTGTCCAGCCGCAGGGGGGACCAGCCTTGGCCAGGGGCAGAGACCAGGGACTGCCCAGGCAACGACTCGCCTTTGGCACCCGCCCGCTGTCCTAAGGACGCCCACTCTGAGGCTCCAGGTGCACCTGCAGAGGAAGCTCCTCTGGAGGGCGGCGGGGGGTGGGGGTGGGAGGGAGACAGCTAGACCTGTGGGGGCCTCGCTGGGGGCCAGAATGCCGGCGGCCTTCCCACCCCGCACACACCCTCCTGTGGCCTCCCAGTGTCCCGAGACCTCCAGCCACACCCTACAGCCTGGGGAGGGAGAGGGTGGTTCCTCCAAGTCAACTACAAACCCGCCCCACCCGCCATGAAGCTCACACATCCTTGTTACTTCAAGACAAGGCATTTCACATCAGGATAAAAGGAAGAGGAAATGTTCTGTCCTGCAGACAGGTTGAGGGGCGTGGTCCTCCCTGCAGGCTCTGGCCAGACACAGCCCGGGCTGCACAGGCTCCTACCAGCTCTGGGGGTCCCGGGGCCAGAAGGGTCTTGGCCACCAGGCGGGACTGGCCAGGCCTTGCTAGGCTGCTCTGGGTCAGGCCGGGTGGGCCAAGCGGGAGCACTCATCCCACCTCACCCAGCACCCCACACTCCGGGTGCCCCAAATCCTGCTGCTCCGCTGGCTGGGATGGCCCAGGAAGCCCGACTCCCACAACAGCACGGTGCTCCCTGGAGCACCTCGCACCACCGGGAGCTGCCCAGAAACTCCGAGACCTCCAAGGACACTTCAGGGGGTCTGCAATGGAGTCAGCGCTGGTGACTCTGTTGGCGGGTAGGTTTGGACACTGGCCCGTGACCACGCAGCGTGGACCCACATAGCAGGCTTCCTGAAGGGGCTCCGGCCTGGCTTTTCCGGCTTCTGCAGGACTTTCCCACAAAAAGCAGAGTGTGCGGCTTGGCTTTGTCCCCAGCTCGGCCCCCTCCTACAGCCCGTCAGACCCTTGAACACCAACTGGGGGCCGGTGGCTCATCTTGAAAATCAGGACAGTCAAGTGGATCCCGAAGGCAGTAGCACACCTGCCCGAAACGGCACGCAGGTCACGGAAACAGGCAAGACACC
Organism: Lepilemur ruficaudatus; assembly: GCA_963574885.1. Taxonomy (NCBI): domain Eukaryota; kingdom Metazoa; phylum Chordata; class Mammalia; order Primates; family Lepilemuridae; genus Lepilemur; species Lepilemur ruficaudatus. Next base: position 13,705 of record CAUYRT010073000.1, read on the forward strand.
AGAGTCCAGGGTGCAAGCTCTGTGCCCACTCGGCCACACTGCACACGTTGGCTCAGACGGTAAAAGGTGCTTAAAGGGTGCGCCTTCTCATCCACCCAAGATCGTGCGGGCAAGAGACTCCTGACAAGCCCGTATGTAGCAGGAGCTGAGACGACAGCAGCTGGGGGCTGGCTGGAGACCCCGAGCCACCTCCTGCTGATTGAAAGGGAGCACGGCTTGACAGTGACAGGGACAAAAAAAGGGAGTAGACAGAAAATCACCTCTGACTTAGAAGCAAATAACACATAAAGCTAGAAAGTGAACACGGCCGGCCAGACACGTGGGAAGGGCAACCAAGGCACCTCCTGGGAGCCCTGCGTGTGCTCCGAGGCCGCTGACGCAGCTACCGCAGAGAGGCCCTGCCAGGGTGGGATCCACTGATGCTCAGAGCCCCCCGCGGGTGCCGAGGGGAGAAGAGACCAGCTCAGATTCCGTGTGAGCCGCACGCCAGGCCTGGCCGGGACCAAGACATACCATGTTCCCTCCACGCAGAGGGAGCGAGCCAGCCGGCCCCTCACCCACACGAGGGAGGTGGGCAGGACCCTGACAACCCCACAGGGGCCACGGGGCCAGGGCCCTCAGGGCAGTTCCTAATCTGTGTCTGCAGGCTCCCAAAACTGCCCAGGCAGGGCCTGCAAAGGAGCTGAAGCCCCAGGACCTGTCCTGGACAGACCTGCCCCTGGAGCACAGCATGAGACCGGGCACATTCGGGAAGCAGCCAGCCGCAATGTGGGGGCCAGACAGATTCCTCTCACCACAGACACCTGGGAAGAAAGGACCTGTCTGCCCCCACCTGCTAGAAGGGGGCTGAGACCCAGAGAACAGCAGCATCCCCAAGGTGACCACCAGCAGCCGGGAAGCTGGGTGTGCAGCCAAGACAGAGGGAATAGGCTGGGGGTTCCCTCCCCAGCCCCCTCCTCAGAGTAAGTGCAAGTGCTAGAGACCTCCAGATCCCAAGAATAAAGGGGGCCTCAGGACACAGCCTTAGCAAGGCTTCCTGCTGCAGACCCCACAGGAGGCCTGTCCAAGGTCAGCTGGAGGCAGAACTGGACCTCAGCCAGGGCCTATCTGGCTGGCCGCCCTTGGCCCCGTGGCGCAAAGGCCAGCCCCGAGGAAGCAGGAAGGCACCAGCTCACGGAAGCCACCGGCGGGATCTCACTTGCTACCCAGGCAACCCGGCGGGCTTGTCCAGGAGCGGAGGCTGCCCCTCCCACCGCTGCCGTCCGCAGTCCACACCGGCCCCCACCGTCCCACCCTGCCTTGAGCGCCCGAAGGCGCCTCGGGGGACCGCTCCTGAGCCCCTGTGGGGCAGTCACCACCAAGGCAAAGGGTGGTGAGGACTGTCCTGGCCCCTGGCTAACTTGGGGTAGGGGTTTTGTGGGGATGGGGGGAGCCGCGGGAGAAGCGCAGGGGGGCGTGAGCTAAAGGCAGGCAGAACAGCCCCCACCCCAGCCCGTCACCTCTCCTGGCCGCCTCCCGGGCCGCCCTGCCCCCTGAGCAGACCCCTTTCCCTCCGGGGCCGCCCCCTACCCTTCCCGGGCCGCCCGGCCCGCGGGCCACGCGGGAGGGGCCCGGCTGCGGCCTTTGTCCGGCGGGCAGGTGCGGCCGCGCTCACCCGGGCTGGGGCCGACGGGTTCGGGGCCCTCAGGGGAACTCGGCGCCTCCGTCCGCGCGGCCGCCTCATCCCCGGCGCCGTCGGCGCGCGCCTCCACGGGCACCACGGTGAAGTTGGTGGGCATGGCCGTGCGCGCTCGGGCCCGCTCCGCCCGCTCCGGCCCGGCTCTGGTCGCCGCTCCCGCCGCCGCCGCCGGACTTGGGCGCAGGGGCGGGGTCCGCCCGCCCCGCCCCCGCTCGCCCCGCCCCTCCAGAGCCACGTGACCTCACCTGCCCGCCCCCGCGGGCCCAGGAAAAGTTTGCCGGCGGCGGGCGCGCGACTTCCCGCAGGTCCCCTGCGCGGGGCCGCGACCTCCGACCCCTTCCCGCACTGTCCGAGCCTCTCCCGGTCCTCACTTCTCCCGCACAGTCGGCCCCAACCGGGCGATTCTCCGCCCGCCCAGCACTGCGAGCCCCCCCACCCCCGGGCAGTGCCCTCTGCACGGTCCCCCGACTGGCCTGGGGCTCGGGATCCGCAGGTGGTCCTGCCTCAACCGGCCTAGCCAGAGAAGGTCTTTTCGGCAGGAGCCAGGTTCGCCTGGGGGACGGCTCCTCAGTGGGGAAGCCACCAGGCTCTGTGACAGGCCGTGCCAAGCATGAGCCTCGATGGCACTGGCCTTGTCCCTGCTAGCACCTGGTCCATTTTTCAACAAAAACTGGAAACAGCCAAATGTCCATCAATAGGGGGTTGGGCTTAAAAGTTACCGCACGGAAGTGCAATAAATCACCCCAAAACTGTTTCATAGCAGCCAAGCAGAAATGCAGGTGGTGTGGGCAAAGATGGTCACAGCCTGTGGTCACATGGAAACATCAGCAAAGTCTAGCCATGTTTTAAAATTGTGTGTGTCCTTGTCACCCTAAAAGGCAGCTGGGAGGCCACTGATCCTCGGGGGGCTAAGAGCTGGGTGTGCATTGTCTTCATGTTGACAACCAAGAAGTAAGAAACCAAATTCTGAAAAGCTATTTCCAGTGAGAGGCTCAGAGCACTCTGGAGGGGCCTGGGTTTCTAGCCTCTGCCTTGTGGGCTCTTCTGGTCAGACACTGAAGGCCTGGACCCTTCTGGACTGTTCCCATCAGCACCAGCCCTCTGCGGAGGTGGGAGCAGCTGGCCTGGGCTCACACCCCCACCCCTTCCGCTAAGGGGGGGATCTGGGCGGCAGACAGCTCCCAGCCAGATGCCTCTCTGGGTTGGTTGAGATAGAGAATGGGAAACTGCCAGCTCCCCAAAAGGTAAAACAGTGTCCAGGCGTCCTCCCTGGGGGAATGGGCTTTGTTGGAAAGACCTGGGGGTGGGCACAGAAGAGCCAGGGGGGTCTATCACGTGGTTCGCTCCGTGGGGTGCCGGGCAAGCCCCGTCCTCAGTCACAACAGGGGTCTGCAGATGCTCAGCTGGCAGGGCAGAGCCCAGGGAGCCGGCACAGAGCTCCCCGGGAGAGGATCAGGGCCCCTGTCCCGTGACAAGCAGCAGAACTGCGCACAGGTGCGGTCCCTGTTGTAGCTCCCCTGCGCATCCCACGAAGCCCATAGGGGAGGAGGCTGCCAGCCACCTGCTGACCGCAGTCCTCAGAGAGGTGGTCTGGAGGGGCTGGGCCAGGTCAACCCCTTCACTCCACAGAGGGGGAGACGAGGCCCAGGGGTCGCTTCTCAGGGATTACTAAACCCAACTGGGACTAGGACCACACGCTGTGGCCACAGCAAGGCTGTCTCTCGTTTAAGTTGTAGACCTCACAGGGGGCAGGGGCAGCTCTGCTTTTTGGTCTTGGTCTCGTGAGTCATTACAAGGTGGACACCCTGTAACCACCCCCACGGTCAAGACCCAGAAGTGGCCATCTGGAGCCACGTCTCAGCCCCTCCCAGCCTCCAGAAGTGACCCTGTCTTGACAAGCACTCCCTTCCCCGTGGCTTTCTCCCGAGTGCACATTCTCACGCGCCCAGCTCGGTGGCTAAATGCCACTGCCACTCTGTGTCTTTTAGTTCTCTCTCCCCACAGCCTCTTCCTCCACCTTCCGCCCCTTCCTGTCCTCACTTTGCACCTGTTGCAGATCCGGGCCGGTTTCCAGGCCTCTGTCTCCCTGAAGGTGGGCGTCTGAGTCAGGAGCCTGCTGGGGTCCAGGCTCCGTCCCTGCGGCAGGGCTGGGACAGTGCTGTCTCAGTGGGGGTCACACACTCTCTGGGGTGGCCCTTTTTGTCAGAGCCGTTGGTGCTCAATCTCTAGGTAAATGGATTTGCGGGGCTTGCAAACTCGTGACTTTCTAAGCGTCATTTGCCATGAATCCATTGCAATAATTTTCTAGGAAGGCGCGTCCTCGCCTGCTTGGCCTCGGGACAGTTCCTGTAGGAAATGCGGGGAAATGCCGGCTTCTCCCTCATTTAGCAGCGTTCCTGATAATGAATCAGGCCTGCATCTTGCTCCACATATATTTATAAACTCACAGATTCAAACGTTTTTGGTGGGTTTCATCATCCTAGCTTCGCCAGGTGGAGCCCTGTTCTTTGCTGTGGCCGGTGGCTATTTGATGCACAGCTGGGGGGACCCCACGTGGGGGGGTGACCCCGTGTCACCGTGTGGTTGCCGTGAGTGGTGGTTGCCATGCGTAGATTCTCAAAACAGGCCCTGACCTCCGTACCTGAGCGGGAGTTTGTGACTGATTGACAGGCTGCTGCTATATCCGCTTCCGAGTCCAGAGGAATGATGACTGTGTCACCCGCTCTTTCTGCAGGGATGGTCAGGAGGGCGCCTGCCTCTGCCAGTCACAGGCGGGGCCTTTGGGTGTTCCGGTGCTGCGCTGCTCAGAGCCGGGTGCATTTGTGTGTCTGTCCTCTGTCCTGCCTGGTGGTGGGGGAGGTTTCACCTTCTCCTTGAACCCTGGGTCAGCAGCACTTCTGCCCTCCTGTGAGGGCCGGGGCCAGGTGGCCCTCTGATGGGCGCCCTGTCTGACCTTCCTGGGCTGGGCACCTGCTGTCTGGGTACCACATAGGGTGCACCTCTCAGGCCGCAGCACACACAGGGGTGTCTAGGGGGAGGCCCAGGTCCAGGAAGGGGATGTTTGGAGGAGGCTGGCCCAGGGAGCCCATGACCACTTCTTGCCAGAAAGCTGCTTCCTTTACCTGGCAGGGCCCCGGCACCTGCCCAGGTGTGCACACCTGTTCTGGGGAACAGTAAGCACAGTAGGTGCTGTCCAAGATACTGCTCTGACCCGAGGGCCAAGCCCACTGGGAGAGCCCATGGGGGCGGGGAGGCTTTGTTTATCCAAAGCTAATTATTTTTAAAAACAAATAAGCATGGAAACCTTTTTGTTTTTAAAAAATAACTTTAGTTTTGGGTGACCAGGTAGGACAAGTGTGTGCACACCAGGGGGACAGGCCAGGAGGCTGTGGCCGCCCTGCAGGGCCTGGGCTCTCTCCTGTCAGGGTTGGGGAGAATTCAGCCCATGGCCAGGTTGTCCCTTGGGCCACCTCTGCCACCTCCTGCAGAGGCTCCCGGCAAGGCTGCAGCAGAGGACCCTGCCCCGCCCGCCACTCCCCAGGCTCCCAGGCTGCAGGGCCAGGCGTGTCCCTCTCTGAAGAGGCAGTCACTGCCCTGAGGGTTTACCCTGCTTCTGGGATTCTGCAGAACAATGCCTGGGCTCTTCAAGAATGTCCTTGTCACCAGAGGACAGGCAAGCACACCAGCAGCCCCGACTCTGTGTCCCGTTTCTGGGCCTCCAAGGGGTCCCGTGCCAGCTGGGGAGTGTCCCTGAGTCAGAGGAGAGTGGAGGGCAGGTGCAGCCCCTACCACAGAGCTCCTCAGCGACCTTAGCATCATTTTGTGTTTGAGAAAAGTGAGTGAAACTACAAGAACTTAGACCTTGAGTGACCAAGGGAGTTTTGCAATCCTTGAATTTGCAGACACTGAGCCCTGGTGCAAACCCCCCTGGGAGATTCACACCCCGCCTTGAGGGGCTCTGGGATTTTGATACCGCCCGGCCAGCTGTCCTTCTCACAAGCTGTTACTGTGTAAGGTCGTTCAGAATTTTGTGCCTATGTTCTGATCTCACTATTAGGACATTCACGAACTACATAAAACAACACACCGAGGGCTTCTTATTTCCTTTGAAGTCTGAGGCATCCAAACACCGATTACCCCGAGCTCTTGCTCCGGCTGCACAACTAACTTCTTTTCAAATAAATCCTGGACAAATGTTTGCTGTCATCTAGCGGGCAAGGCCATTCCAGAGTCCAAGTGGGCTACGAACCTTTGATGTGGCAGTCAGACACAGGGCCCTTCGGAAATGGGCAGAGCCTGGGACCCCTCTAGGGCATGGCACCGCGTTGCCAAACATCCCTGAGAAGCCTGAGTCTGGGGGACGTGCACACAGCCCTCGGCCCCCAGGGATCAGCGGGGGCTGTCTCAGAGCAGCAGCTGGGACCAGCTCAAAGCCTGCAGAGGCTGGGCAAGGCTGCGGGCGGCCCTGGGCTGAGTGGGCTCCCACCCTGGTGGTCTGCAGGAGTCAGGTGCAGCCTTGGGGCCGCAAGGGAGACAGGCTCTCCCAGCAAGGGAGAAGCTGGGCCATGGGTGGGCCTGAGTCCCTTGACCAGAGAGCTAGGAAGACGCCATGTGAAAAAACCTTTCAGTACAATCTGAGAACATCACAAAGACCTTCCGGCCAGACCAAGCCCAACAGAATTCTTGGTGGCAGCAGTGCCTTCAAGGGGCAGCTGCAGGCCGGGAGCAGTGGCTCACACCTGTGATCCTAGCACAGGGAGGCCGAGGTGGGAGGATCGCCCAAGGTCAGGAGTTCAAGACCAGCCTGAGCAAGAGTGAGACCCCGTCTCTACTAAAAATAGAAAAATTAGCCGGTGTGGTGGCATGCACCTGCAGTCCCAGCTACTCGGGAGGCTGAGGCAGGAGGATCACTTGAGCCCAGGAGTTTGAAGTTGCTGTGAGCTAGGCTGGCGTCACGGCACTCTAGCCCGGGCAACAGAGTGAGACTGTCTCAAAAAAAAAAAAAAAAGGCAGCCATAGTCATACCAGGGAAACGTTCGGGAAAGTAGACATGACCCAGACATCAGGACCTGGATAAGCTCCTGGCCACGTGGGAGGCCACACAAAGCCGCTCTTGGGCACGTTTCCCACCTGTAGACTGGGAGGCTGCCTCCCACCAGGGAAGGAGGAAGGTGGAGGCCAGAGAGGGCTGGTCTAGTCTCCTGCGGCTTCAAAGTCAGTCTCGGGAAACCCAGACAGCCCTGAGCAGCACACTCGCCATGCGGAGCTGAAGCCCTGGAGGTGGCCAGGCCGGCCGTGGTTGCTGCTACCAGGAAAGCAAGGGGAGGGGGCTCGCCAGGCTCCCGCTGTCTACTGAAAGCAGAGGGCTCTCAGACCCCTGCCCAGCGCAGACGCAGGACCCAGGCTGGGGCACCCTCTCGCAGCCCGGGCGGGGCCAGTAAGCACCAATTGTTTTAATTTGAAAAAAATGAGATAAGCAGCCTACACAATTACCAGTGATGACTCTCCAGCCTCCCTGGCAGGAACGTTGTGGCTGCAGTGGGGGGAGGGGAGAGGCTTTCTGTGGCCACTGGTGACAGTAGGACCCCCCCTCGCTGTTCTGAAACCACAGTCTGATATGTAAAGGCTGGATCTGTGACAACACAGAACGTCCTCCAGGTGTGGGACGCACACACGGGAGGTCAGAGACCTGGAGAGACACACTCCGACCAGCGCGCTGCAGAATGCCCGTAGCAACTGCGACCTGCCCGCGTCCTTACAGCAAGCGGCGGCGGGATCCCAGAAGGCCAAGGGGGCTGCGCTGCCAACACCTTCCTCCCAGACCCATGCTGGGGAGAGTTCTCAGCTCTCCCTGGGCAACGGGGCTGGGCCTGGACACCTGAGGGCGCCCACGAGCGTGGCCAGCACCTCTGCGGTGACGACCCTGCAGTTCACAGATGCCTCGAGGACCATCAGCTCCTGGGAGCTGCTGTTGAGTGCATGTCTGCTCAAGACATGTGAGGGCCACTGGGCTGCAAGCCTCATGCTCCAGCCCCCGTACCCATCGGGCCACCTTGGCCAGCTCTTGGGGGCTCCCCACCCACCTCCACCCAGGCAGGAGGTTGCTGGCCTCAGGGTGCCGGCCAGGAGCACCCCTAGGGGGTGGACAAGATGGGGCTGGTCTCAGTGTCCTAGGGTGGGCAGGCTGGGGACAGGGGTGTCCAGCTGTGGGCTCTGGGTGGCCCATACTGGCTGAAGGTGACAAGCTCTGCCCAGAGAAGACCCCTCAGGCTCCATTGCCTGTGACAGAGACAACTCCAGGACTCCCGCCCAGCTGACACCTGGCCAGGTTCCTGCTTCACCCCCAGGGTGCGGTGGATCCCTCGGGGCAGAGGGGAGCCCGCCCCACCCTGCAGGACCAGCAGGAGACCCTTAGGAGCCCCCCCACCCCCCGCAGAGCCGCCTGGGAGCCTGAGCCTGCAGGGGTGTAGGCTGCAGCCGGGCGCAAACACATTAACCCTCAGAATGGCGGCTGCAGGATCCCTTCCTGGGCTCAGAACGCACTTACTAGGGAAAAACTGACAAAGTGGGCTTCCTCAAAACCACGCTTCCGGCGGGGCACAGATCACGGGGCCACACCTGTGGTCCTAGCTATAGGGGAGGCCGAGGCGGGAGGATCGCGCGAGCCCAGGAGGCTGCCGTGAGCTGTGATGCCGCCACCGAAGTCCTGCCTACATGACAGAGGAAGCCCCTGTCTCTGAAAAACCAATATTAATAATCACACACTTCTCTTTTCCAGAGATTCTCTTATGGGTGGAAACGCCACCCTGGATGCCGGATGGAACCAGCCCAGGCCTGTGTCCGGAGTGAGGACCAGCCAACTGGGGAAGCACGGCCAAGGCCTGAGCAGATGCTGCGCAGAGATGTTGCCGCCTGGGGGAGGCCCCGTGGGCAGTGACGCCCACAGCTGCAGACCGGCCCTCAGCGGGCGCAGCGTAACACAAGAACCCACTTCTCCTGCACTGCCGGGGGCCTGTGACGTGCACGGCCACTGAGTACCCTGGAAGACTAAACGCACATTTTCGTCACCACCCAGAAATCCCACTGGCAGCCTGGACAGAGAAGAACCACCTTCCCAGCCACAGAGCAGTGGCCCAGTGGCGAGCGCCTCAGTGGGCCCCACGCTGTAGGGGAGCCCTGCCCGGCACAGCAGGGACACCTGGAGGACAGGATGGCTTGTGGGCCAAGGGGAGGCCGGTGTGACCGTCTCTGTGAAGCCCAGGGGAAGACCAGCTAGTGGCTGGGCCCAGGACAGACAGCAGCGCCCTGGTGGCCAAGCTTCCGCCTGGTGGGCAGCTTGCCAGGCGGCGGCCCCTCCCCGGGGAGAGAAAGCAAGCCAGGCGCAGGGCAGAGCTCCCCATGCAGGACCCCCGTGGCCACTGTGCCAGAGCTCTCCTACACATCGTAAAAGGGAAGCAACGGTCACCCTCACCCAGGTGCCCGTCATCTCCGCTGCATTCCGTCCTGCAGGTCCTGGGTGTTTCGCCACGTCTGGTGCCAGCAGGGAGGAGCGTGCGCTGACCGCCAGTCCCAAAGAGCCCCGTCGGGCCGGTGCAGCCCCCACGGCCTGGACTCTACCCGTGGCATTCCTGGCAGTCAGCGGAGGGTCCCAGACAATGACCCATTCGACCCAGGAGGTATTTGGCCCCGAAGGAGGCCTCACGGGGTGACAGAGGAGCCGCGTCCAGTGGTCCTAAAGTCACAGTCCCGGCCTCGCGCTGGTCTCCTGCAGTGGGGACAGTCACCCCAACACCCTCCAGCTACCAGACGTGACTCTGAGCCGTCACGTGAAAACCCGCTAATAGTGAGTGAAGGAGACCGAGACCCATCTGCAGGCGCAAGAATGAGGCCCACGCTGTGGCCCAGGAGGCTGAGAGCGGGGCCAGCGTGCGGAAAGGATTGCCGGAGCCCAGGGCTGCGGCACCGGCCCCTTCCCAGGACACAAGCGCAGTGCCCGTCCCAGCTGTGCCCAGGCCCCGAGGTGGGTGCCGGGTGCCCACCCACGGCCGCCCTGGGGGCTGTCTGTGCAGCGGCGAGCCCACCCAGCCTCAGACGGAGGGACACTGCCCTCATGGGATGCCCAGGGCTTGTGCCCCTCCCTGGGCCTTCGGAGAGGCAGCCCCGTCCCCGTGAGCTCCCCAGGGACCACGGCGTGGGATGCGCCGGCCCTCTCCTCCTCCACTCAGTGACTGCAGCTTCCTAAAAGCACAAGCGGTGGATGAGTGTCACCCACCCTCGGGGGGACCCGAACCCCACGGCCGTGAGGACCGAGCAGGACTGCGGGTGGGGAGGCTCCAACCCAGCAGGCGTCAGAGCCAGGCCGGCGCCCAGCGGGTGAGGACGGACACTCCCCCTGTGGGTCCAAGGCGCTCAGCATCAGCTCCGGTCACAGTTAAAAATGTCATCACAGTTTTTACTTTGTTTTTTCCTTTTTAAAAAATGTATTTTGAGGGCCTGGCGTGGTGGCTCACGCCTGTAATCCTAGCACTCTGGGAGGCCGAGGCGGGTGGATCGCTCAAGGTCAGGAGTTCGAAACCAGCCTGAGCAAGAACGAGACTCCGTCTCTACTATAAATAGAAAGAAATTAATTGGCCAACTAAAAATATATGTAAAAAATTAGCCGGGCATGGTGGCGCATGCCTGTAGTCCCAGCTACTTGGGAGGCTGAGGCAGAAGGATC
>CAUYRT010073001.1:0-11118 GCA_963574885.1 Lepilemur ruficaudatus
AAACACCATTATACCTTAAAAAAACTAACAATAATTCCTTAATATCAAATATCCAGCCTATGTTCAAATTTCCCCAATTGTTTCATAAATGGTTTTTTCAATTTGTTTGATCAAATCAGAATCCAAGTAACATCCATACACCGCAAATGGTGGATATATCCCCACATTTCTTTTAATTTGTAGGTTCCTTCTACTTCCGTCCCTCCTCTCTCTCTCTTTTTTTTTTTTTTTTTGTTTTTGAGACAGAGTCTCACTCTGTTGCCCAGGCTACAGTGAGTGCCGTGGCGTCAGCCTTGCTCACAGCAACCTCACACTCCTGGGCTCAAGCAATCCTTCTGCCTCAGCCTCCCAAGTAGCTGGGAGTACAGGCATGCGCCACCATGCCCGGCTCATTTTTTCTATATATGTCTTTAGTTGGCCAATTAATTTCTTTCTATTTATAGTAGAGATGGGGTTCTCGCTTTTGCTCAGGCTGGTTTCAAATTTCTGACCTTGAGCAATCCGCCTCAGCCTCCAGAGTGCTAGGATTACAGGCGTGAGCCACCGCGCCCGGCTGCTCTCTCTCTTTTTTTACAGCATATTTGTTGAGAGATTCAGCCTTTGTCCTATATACAGTTTTTCAGAGTCTAGTTTCATTGGTTGCCTCCCTGTGGTAACCCAATTGTTCTACCATTCCCTATATTTTCTATAAATCAGTATTTAAAGCCAGAAGCTTCATCAAATTCAGGAAGGAGTGGTAAAGAGGCAAGAATACTTCACAAGTGGAGTTATAGCCTCCCATCAACAGGCACATATAGTCAGGCTGTCTCTCTTTTTGTGACATTAGCAGCTTTTAATGGTCACTACATAGATGCATTGATTCATTAGGGGTTAAAGATGGTGATATTCTATCATTGCTTCTTCATTTACTAACCAAAATGCTTTTATGAAGAAAAACTTCTCTTTACCAATTATTTGATTACCCAGAGGTAAAGTTCACACATATACAAAAAGGCAAAACATATGGTTGATTGTCTTTATTATTTCTGCATATTTACCAGCCTTCAAAATCATCTTAGTTCCCTGGCATCCTTCAAAGCCGACCAGTAAGGGTTCTGTTTTAAAAATTCACTATGAAGTCATAAATTATAATACATTTCAAGCCACTGCAGGTATTGTCCTTACTGACACTCAGACTATCCCATCTATAACCAGAGTGAGTCTATTCAGGTTGCTTCCTGAATCCTTTTGACATGAACTAGTAAATAGTCATTGATATCTTTTTTTCTTTTTGGCATGACATGATGTTCTAGGCTCATGTTGTATATTGCCTGCCCAAGTCCAAGAATCAGCTACTTCTCTAAGGAGCCCCTATTTGTTTTAGTGAAAATGGTATTTAGAGATCATAATTGGGGTGCTGGGAGTGCTCAGTGCTACTGGGTTAGCATTTCTAAGCCTTTTCAGCATGTAGAGCTAATAAATTTCTCCTTTTTCTTCTTCATCCTTCCCTTTCTACTTCTGCCCTCCCTTTCTTCTTCCTCTTCTTAAGATAAATCACATTAGGAAGCTTCCAACACAAATTCAGAAAGATAGTGCTTTTACTTAAACTCATCTTTCTAAGCTCTATTTCCTTTCTATCATGCTAAAAAACCTAATTCCCAAATATACATTTAATTATTAATTTGCTTGACCCACAATACATAAATATTTCAAAGTAAACAAAATCAATCCAACCACCCATAACATGATTACTAAAAGCAGCTTAAAATTTTTTAATTATTTTTTTTAGAGACATGGTCTTGCTCTGTCACCCAGGTTGGTGTGCAGTGGCCTGATCATAGCTCCCTATAACCTCCAACTCTTGATCTCAAGCAATCCTCCTGCCTCAGCCTCCCAAGTAAATGGGACTGCAGGAGCACACCAGCATAGCCGGTTAATTTTTTATTTTTTGAAAAGATGGAGGTATCTCTACGTTGCCCAGGCTGGTCTCGAACTCCTGGCCTCAAGCAATCTTCCCACCTCGGTTTCTCAAAGTGCTGGGATTACTACGTGCATGAGCCACTGTGCCCAGCTAGATATTTTTTTCTTGCATTTTTGTTGTTGTTGAGTTTATAGTATGTCCATACTGTACATTCAAATTATTGTACTTTAGTCACTGAGTTCTTCTCTGTGTGGTCATCCCATAAGCTCCACACAGTTTAGATTTCTTTGATTCTGCTTTTGCTTTTAGGAATTGCTTTTAAATATTTAATTTTGCTTTACAGTTATATAAAATATTTACAAGGTGTAAAAGTCAAATCTACAAAATAAGGTATATTTGAAAATCTAGGCCAGGTGCGGTGGCTCACGTCTGTAATCCTAGCACTGTGGGAGGCTGAGGTGGGCAGATTGCTCAAGGTCAGGAGTTCGAAACCAGCCTGAGCAAGAGCGAGACCCCATCTCTACTAAAAATACAAAGAAATTAATTGGCCAACTAAAAAATATATATAGAGAGAAAAAATTAGCCAGGCATGGTGGCGCATGCCTGTAGTCCCAGCTACTTGGGAGGCTGAGGAAGAAGGATTGCTTGAGGAGTTTGAGGTTGCTGTGAGCTTGGCTGATGCCACGGTACTCTAGCCCAGGCAACAGAGTGAGACTTTGTCTCAAAAAAAAAAAAAAAAAAAAAAAAGAAAAAAGAAAATCTAGCTTCTATCCCTTAACCCTTCATTTTATTCCCTTGTTTCCTCACAGGTAATTTTTCTAAATGATTTATTCTTTTATTTTGAAAAAAATAAGTTCATGTACACACACATTCATACACTTTTCTCCCCACTACTGTACTCCTTTTTCTTTTTTTTCATATAACAATATATCCTGGAGATCACTGCTTGGTTGTATGTAGATGGTCCTCATTTCTTTTCATTGCTGAATGTAGCTGCTACTGTTATAAAGTATCCTTCTTTGTGTCTTGTAATGTCTTTTAATCTGAATTCCAACTCTGTCAGATATAAGACAGACCGCTGGTTTCTTTTCTATTTGCATTTGTCTGTGTATCTTTGTCCACCCTTTTATTTTTACCCTGTCAGAGTCTCTCTGTTTAGGTATGTCTCCCGAACATAGGACAAAAGTGAATTTTGCTTTGTGAGCCAATCTGAATTTATTAATATTATTCTTTTAAATCTCTAATGGGAGGATAAACCTATTAACATTTATTGATATTATCAATATGCATGGCCCAAATTCTGTCACATTGTTAAATAAATTTTGTCTCTTGGTATGTATAGTTTTCACTATATGATCTATTTGCACATATACTTTCTTTTGGCACATAGAAAGGTTTGTATTTTTGTTCTACTGATATTTATTTATTTATTTTTATAGATTTTTCTTTTTTTTTTTTTTGAGACAGAGTCTCACTATGTCACCCCAGCTAGAGTGCCGTGGTGTCATCCTAGCTCACAGTAACCTCAAACTTCTGGGCTCAAGCGATCCTCCCGCCTCAGCCTCCCCAGTAGCTGGGACTACAGGCATGTGCCACCATGCCCGGCTAATTTTTTCTATATATTTTTAGTTGGCCAATTAGTTTCTTTCTATTATTAGTAGAGACAGGATCTCGCTCTTGCTCAGGCTGGTTTCGAACTCCTGAGCTTGAGCGATCCATCCGCCTCGGCCTCCCAGAGGCTTCCTACAGACGTGAGCCACCAACCCCAGCCTACTGATTACCTTTATACTAACACCTTTATATAACACATTTAGTCCTCTCTATTTTTAGACTATATTCTATTTTTTGTTTGTTTGTTTCTGTAAACAATACTAAAGTTAGTTACAACCTCCTTTTTCTCCTCTCCTTCGGCATCTCATTTCAGGTAATATCCTTTGACTCCCAATTAACACTTACAAGGTAATTAGTTAAATTATACAGCAATAAAGCTAGGTTTTTAAAAAAAGTTTTTATCTGACAGTGTTCATCTCTTTTGTGGTTACATTTCTCTGGAAGGATTTTATTCTACTATTTTTTTAGTTATAATAATCTTACATGAGATTCAACTGAAATCTTTTTCTGTTGTTCATGTTTAAATGAGACGCATTTTCCTATGCTTATAGGATGAGATGGTGGGCCTGGTGGGCCAGGTAACTTCATCTCTAGAGCTCCCTCTTGTATTATTTTTCACAAAGTAAAAAATTTTCACAAAGCTGAAGCCCACACACCCTAACCCCAGGATCCCAATACCCAGATCTCCATTTTAAGTACACTTCTTCACTAAAAGAAAGCAGGACTTTTTGGGGAAATGGCTGAATTCAGGGCTGAGACAGGGAAATACTTCTTGACCCTCAAAATAAGAAACTGCTCAAGTAATGACACAGACATACCAAAAGGACACATTAGCCAGCTTAAAGGGATACCCATTCACCAAATCTAGGGTAGTTTCAGCAAAAAAAATAAAAATAAAAATAGTAAAGGATTATAACCCATTGAATAAAATCAGAGTCAGGAGTCCACACTACATGCATACCTACATATACACATACATACCTAAATGGACGAAAACAGAAAGCTCTTTCTATCGTAGAAAGCCAATTTAAAAATGTAGCAGAAGTTTGAAAAACACTATTTGCTAACCATTGGAATAATAATTGTTTCAAATAAATCTTTTCAATGGATGATACGAATAGTGGGTCAAAGTTTAAAGAGTAATGGGATATTTTCATAATCTCTAAGTATCTTCCCACGAGATTCTAATTAATTAAAAAGGGGGAATGAATACTTTCACAATGGGAAAACCTGGCATATACTAATCTAATAAAGTGATGGAAGTTAATATCACCAGGAACACGACAAATCAACAGCAGGTATATCCTGATACAATGCACTGAAATGACACAGCTTCTGCATTTTTCCTACAAAAAGTGCAGAATCTGAATATAAGGAAACATTAGACAAACCTGAATGGCAGGAAATTCCACAAAATAAGAGGCCTATACCTCTAGACATTCAAAAATGTCAAGACCAAAAAAGACAAAGACAAAGAAAATTAAAGAGACATGGCAACTAAATGCAATGTGATCCTGGACTGGATCCTAGACTAGGAAAAGAAATAGGGCACAATGACCATTTTTGGGACCAGGACATAATGAACATTGGGAAAATTGGCCTGTGTCTTCCAAAACTTCAAAATCATAAAAGACAAAGCCTGAGGAACTGTTTCATATTAAAGGAAACTTATAAGACATGACAACTGAACATAACGCATGATCTGGGATTTTCTTTTATTAAAAAACAGTTATTGGAACAATTGACAAAAACTGAGTAAGGTCTGCAGATTAAATAATATTGTTATATCAAAGATAATTTCCTGATTTTGATATTTGACTGCACTCATGACTGTCTTGTTTATAGAAATACATTATTTATGAGTAAAAGGCCATCATGTCTAAAACTGATTCTCAAACGGTTCATTAGAAGAGCATATTTGGGCGGGAAAGAGAGGATAAATCAAATGTAATAAAATGTCAACATTTGAGGAAACCTGACAAAACATTTCTAAGAATTTTCTATACTATTCTTGCAACTTTTCTATAAATCTGAAATTATATCAAAATAAGAAGTTAAAAGAAAAATATAAAAAGTCTGGTATTTTCTTAAATCTGTAGTCTCTCTTACCTTTCCCCATCTTTATCTCACCCTTCTCTTTCTTTTGCCTTTATTGTCTCTCTCCTGCTTAATTTGGATTCTACTCCAAGTTGGGCTCCTGCCTGGAATGGAGCTTCAGTTGGTTCATTTTAAGAGTTCATAGTTCCCAGATTGCTTGGGGGTAAGAGGAGAGAGGACAATAAAAACAGAAAGAGAATCAACAGCACATCAATCTGGCTCAACATACTTAAAAACAACCAGACCTACAAGTCTCAAACTCAGAGCACCTCACAGTCTTAAAGGATGATAAGCCACTGATGTTCCCTATGAGCATCATAAAAACCTGAGACTTCATGGAGTACACAAGATAATTTTAAAAGATACAGAAATGTGCATTATTCTTTACAAGTATTTTCATTCAAAATGCTAACCTAGAAAACCTGGATAAGCCTATGCGCTTGGGAGACTGAAAACTTCAAGGCTGTGGACAATCCAAATTTTCTTACAGCATTATCATATCATGTCTTGATAGGATGTATTTTATTACCTTCTGGAGCTTCGAGGGTCTTCTTATTCTGTTCACACCATCCAATGGGGTAGAGATTAGCCTTCCTGATGTCACACCAGAAATCTGCTCTCCGGTCATCCCCATAGCCATCATAGCGGAGAAGGAGCAACTGCTCACAGGTGGTAATGATGGTAGCAACCCAGTAGGTTTCAGGATCTGTTCTCACAGCCACCTCCAGCTTCATCCCAGGAGCAAATCCATTTTGCAAACGTATGTCCACCTGAACAGGGAAATAAGGTTAAGCACCTGGCAAGTATCTTAAATGAGTATTTCTCATTCCTTTTTAACACTTAAAATTCTGAAGCATTAAGTGCCATAATACCGTCTCAAGACAAACCTGAGAAATTCCAATTCTAACTCATAGGAGTGATCCAAACAAAAAGAAGAATCACAATGCTGTTATATTCCATCTGACAATGAAGGAACTTAATATTTTCACCAAAGCAGCCCATTATGATTATAGAAAATGTTTTCTATTAAGTATACAAATTACTAAATAATCACCATTTTAATAGCCCTCAACACATTGTTTTCAACAATGATTTCCAGATCACTCAATAGAAAATTTATGAGGCTAGAAAAGGGAAAAGACAAAAATAAGCTATAATGATAACAAATTAGTGTAGTATCTACCATACACAGGGAGCCATATTTCCCAGTTTCTCTAAAATGGTCAATATTTCCATCAGTTATCCTTGAATAATAATTGATAATGTCCAACCTTTCTTTCTCAAAAGTGTTCTAATTTAGATGAAGAATTATATGGTCACAAAGGTATAGTAACGTTAGCAAGTCTGGAACTACTTTATGTGTATACTAAGATTAAATAAATAAATATACTGTGGATAATGAGAGACAGGTTTCTCACTGTGACAGAAAGAAGTCGGAAGTAAGGAAAGGGGAACACTAGAATGAACCCTGTGGTGTTGGACTGGAATCAGAGGAGGATTGATTGGAATCATCCTGAATGAGGACAGGATGACTGAAAGATAGATGGATAAACAGATGAAAGTTAATAAAGACAGAGACAGAAAAAAGTAAAGATGTATATGTATGTGTTTATATGTAGATATACATATATTTCCTACCTCTGTGAAATGAGAGGGACATGAATAATGATATCCAGTAGGAACAAGGAAATTTAGAGTCCAAATTTTGATTTCTAAATACCATCTTCCAATACAAAAGAACAAGGGCTTCATGGAAAAATGACTTATTCCAATTCTAGGGTAGAGCCCGGAATAGCTCATGATGCCAGAAAGTAAGGAAATGATCAAAAAATGATGGGGGCATGTTGAAAGGACACAGAAAGACAACCAGAAGGATCTCCCAATGGCCACATTTGGGACAATTTGAGCAATAAAATAAATAATGAGAGTAATGGATTATAATTTATATATTTAAACAAATATCCATGAGTCCACACTGATAAAAATAAACAAAGAGAGAGGAGGGGACAGATCTTCCTTAGAGTACAAAATCAATTAATAAATACAGAAAAAAATAACGGAAATAGAAAATCATCATTTGATAAACACCACAGAAATAAACATTGCAAGCAAGAATCATTGTTGGATGCTAAAATACTGTGATGAGAAACAGGATATTTGCATAATCTCAAAGGTTCTCCTGGTAAGATTCTTATTAATTACAAAGGGGAAAACAGTAACATTACAGTTAAGAAACCTGGCAGATACCACTTTAACTAAATGATCAAAGCTAACATCACCAATCCTAAAACATTGATATCATGTACCCTTGATATCATACAAGATATGTACATCATCATTCCCATGACATTATTGTCAAATCTGCATAAACTCAATCCAATCATGAGAAAAAAGCAAATCCAAATTGAGGAATATTCCACAAAATAACTGACATGCGATGGAGGCTCTCCAAAAGTGTCAAGTCCATGAAAGACAAAGAACAAGGAACTGTCATACACTTGAGGAGACTATGGAGACATGACAGATAAATGCACATGGCAATCACAACCACCAGAAAGTAAGAGTGGAATCCTGGAAAAGAGAGAGCCAGAGAGACAAAGTCCCCGCATTCTGTGTAAAACTTTCCCCTTATAGTCACTACCCTGTTCTACTCCTGAAAGGTAACCACTATCCTGGTTGAATATTGCCTATGTTTTGGCACTATGTCAGTGAAATTATACTGTATGAATATTCTTAAGTGGTGTTTCTCTTGCCAAACATTGCTTATGTTTTATGTAACAGTAGTTTATGTCTTTTCACTATTGTATAGTATGCCACTATACGAATATGCCACAATTTATTCTTTCTACTGCTACTAATACTAGGTGTTTGGGCAGTTCAGAGTTTGGGGAAGCTACAAATAATGATGCCATGAACGCTTTATGCATGTCCCTTGGTGCATACATAATACATGAATTTCTATAAAAGATATAACCAAACTGTTTCCAAAGTAATTGCATGAATTTATTTTCCCAATAGTGTACAAGAAATCCTTTGCTCTATTCTAACCAACATTTTTGTATTTTCAGTATTTTTCATTTTTAACCATTTTAGAATATGAATCATATATTTTATTGTGATTTTAATTTGTATTATCTGAATATTATTAAAGTTGAGAACCTTTACATTTATTAGCCATTTAGAGTTCTTCTTTTGGGAAATGCCTAAATTCCTTACACATTTTTTTAATTCACTCTGTGTCTTGAATATTAGTTCTTTGACATCTATTTGCACTGCAAATATCTTCTCATTTTCATGATGGTGTTTTTTGATGAACAGAACTTTAATGTAGTCCAATTCATCAATATTTTTCCTTTAAAAAATTAGTGCTTGTCCTGTATTTTTAAACAAATCTTTCTTTGCTCCTAGACGTCATAAAGATGATATGTGATAATTATTTTCTACAAGCCTTTCTTTTTTGTTTTTTGAGACAGGGTCTAGTTCTGTTTCCCAAGCTAGAGTGCAGTGGCATCATCATAGTTCACTATAATCTCAAATTCCTGGGCTCAAGCCATCCTCCCACCCCAGCCTCCTCAGTAGCTGAGACTATAGGTGCACCTCTCTCCCATACACAGAGATTAATTCCAGGTGGATATTAGTTCTAAATATGAAAGACTTCTTGGCCAGGTGCAGTGACCTACGCCTGTAATCCTAGCCTTTGAGAGGCTGAGATGGAAGGATTGCTGGGAGCCTAGGAGTTGGAGACCAGCTCTGGGCAACATAGTGAGACCCCATCTTTACAAAAAAAAAAAGTTTAGCCAGGTGTGGTGGCACACACCTGTAGTCCTAGCTATTCAGAAGTTGAGTTAGGAGGACCTCTCAAGCTCAGGAGTTCAAGGGTGCAGTGAAATATGATCGTGCCACTGCTCTACAGCCTGGGTGACAGAGCGAGACCCTATCTCAAAAAAAAAACAATCTCTGTGTATGAAGTTAAATAGGGGTCAGGTTTTATTTGTTTCAATATGCATATACAATTAAACTAGCACCTTTCCCAACTACTACAAATCACCACCTTTGTTGTAAATCAAGTGTTCTCTACAAACGTGGATCTGATTCTGGTATGTCTTTCATTAGAGTAGCACTACACTGTCTTTATTAAATTTGTTATCTAGTACAGTAAGTTTTCTTGTTTTTGTCTTATTCTTTAGGTGTGTCTGGTTATCCTTGGTCCTTTATATATTCATGTAAACTTCAGAATCAGCTTGTCAATTGCTACCTAAAATTTAATTTTGGGAGAATTTGATTTGGTTACAGTAAATATACAGATTTATTTAGGGACAACTGACAGCTTTACAATAGTGACTCCCTCACTGCATTAACAAGATATAGCCCTTCATTTATATAAGCTCTTTTAATGATTTGGAGTTTCCTTGCAAATTTTTGTTACACTTAATCGTAGACATTTGAGGTTACTGTATTTTCATTTAGTTCAAAATATTTCTAAATTTTCTCTTGAATTTCTTCCTTGACCTATGTGTTATTTGGAAGTGTACTGTTTAAGCTCTAAGTATCTGAGGATTTTCCTGCTACCTCTCTGTTACTGATTCCTAGTTTAGTTCCACTGTGGTTTGGGAGCAGACAATGTATGATTTCTATTCTTTTAAATTTGTTAAGGTGTGTTTTATGGCCCAGAATGTGGTTTATCTTTGTGAATGCTCCATGTGAGCTTGAGAAGAATGTGTATCCTGTTGCTAGATGAAGCAGTCTACAGATGTCCAGCATATCCAGTTGACTGACAGTGTTACTAAGCTCAATCATGTCTTTACTGATTTTCTGCTGCTGGATCTGTCCATTTCTGAGAGGAGGATATTGAATTCTCCAAATATAATAATTGGATTCATCTGTTTCTCACTGCAGTTCTGTAAGTTTCTGCCACACGTATTCTGATACTCTGTTCTCAGATGCATACATGTTAAGGACTGTTATATCTTCTTGGAGAATTACCTCTTTATTATATGTAATGTCCTTCTTTATCTCTGATAATTTTCCTTGTTTTGAAATCAACTGTCTGAAATCAATATAGCTATTCTTTCTTTTGATTAGTGTTAGCATGATATAGCTGTCTCTATACATTTGCTTCTTTCTCCATCCATTTACTTTTATATTAAAAGTGATTTTCTTGCCGGGCGCGGTGGCTCACGCCTGTAATCCTAGCACTTTGGGAGGCCAAGGCGGGCGGATCGCTCAAGGTCAGGAGTTCGAAACCAGCCTGAGCAAAATCGAGACCCCGTCTCTACTATAAATACAAAGAAATTAATTGGCCAACTAAACATATATATAGAAAAAATGAGCCGGGCATGGTGGCACATGTCTGTAGTCCCAGCTACTCGGGAGGCTGAGGCAGGAGGATCGCTTGAGCCCAGGAGTTTGAGGTTGCTGTGAGCTAGGCTGATGCCATGGCACTCACTCTAGCCCGGGCAACAGAGTGAGACTCTGTCTCAAAAAAAAAAAATCAAAAAGTGATTTTCTTA
>CAUYRT010073002.1:0-28449 GCA_963574885.1 Lepilemur ruficaudatus
GGCCTGTAATCCTAGCACTCCGGGAGGCCGAGGCAGGAGGATCGCTTGAGCCCAGGAGTTTAAGGTTGCTGTGAGCTAGGCTGACGCCACGGCACTCTAGCCCGGGCAACAGAGTGAGACCCTGTCTCAAAAAAAAAAAAAAAGCATACTACTTTTGTTAATTTTTGTAAAACAATTTAAATTACATTAGACATGTACTTCCACTGCAGCTTGTACTCAATTTGAAGTTATCTGGTCAATATTCAGGCAGAGGTGTTTTTAAATTGATTATTTCTGTTTTTAAGCTTTCTTTTGAGGCTTACAAAATACTTACTCCACCCTCCTAAGATGTCTAGGTAATATACGTATTACATTTAGAACTCTATAAACATTTACATATTAGAAACAGAATATGTAAATTTATTTTATAGAACACATAGAGTCCTAATCCTTACAATGACTCACCAAATTAATAACTTACAGTGACTAAGGAACATCACATAAGGAAACAACTGATCGTTATTAAAACTATTCAAATCTGCCTTAATTTTTAGAAGCTTAAAACACACAGAAAAGCTCAAAAAACTTTTATTGTGATATCTATCATTTGTCACCCAGAGACAATTAGCATGGACACTATGGTCTATTTTTTTTTTAACACAAACTAGACACTATTATTTTATAGTCTATTTTTTTCACTTAATAACTACTAACATATTGTGACACTCTAGCCATCCATCACTATAGATCTACAGAATATAAATGTAATTTGAGAAATAAATCATGATGAACTCAATGACAACAAACTCCCAAAAGTCTAGCGCAACAATAATAGAGCCATGTAAGCATGTAGAGAATTCTTGTATGAACTAAAAAATAGCTAAGAAGTTATCCTAATCTCATTTTATAAGTGAATTAATGACTTTTATAATCATTCTATATTTCTTTATTTTTGCCATTTTTACTTGTAGTTCTATAACCAAAATTGCCAGTGTCAAAGTACAAGCCAGAAAACTTTGGCAGTACAATACTACCAACAAGGAAATACTAGAAATTCAAGGATGGCACTTTTAACTAAGAAAATCAGAAAGCATTTTGAGTAATAATCATTTGTTAATACTTTTAAAACTCTACAAAGAAAAAAAGTCTTTCACACCCACACCCACTTAATTTAACTAATACCCTAACAAAAAGCTCCACAGTGGTAAATATGTTGATTTTCCCCTCTTCCCCTGGCTCCCCAGTTCTTCCCCGGGGAAACTCCTCCCACTTTGTCCAAGAGATGTAAGTGTTGTCAGCTCCATCTCCTAATTCAAGTGGGCATGTGGCTTAGGCCCGGCAAACCAGAGAACTGCATCCTACGTGCCATAATACAGGAGATGCAAATGGCCGGCCTGATTTAAAGTCAGGCACAGATTTCTGTTTGAACTCTCAAAGAAATGAAACTTCTTTTTCCATTTTACTTCAAGTTATGAGGATGTAAGCCATAAAACCTAAAGGTCTTGGCCATCATCCTGTCAATACAAGGGAAAAACCTGTGTGAGATTGGCTCTAACACAGAGAAATAGAGAGAAACCAAGTCCTATTGATATCATTTAAGTCATACCTGAAGCTAGAGCTATCCTTGTATCTTTTAGTTAAACGACCAGTACATTCCCTTTTTTGTTCTGTGTAGTTTTGCTTAAACCACATTGAGTTGGGTTTTCTGTCACTTGCAATCAAAGAGTCCTGACAGATGAACTACGTTGGCATAGCAAAGTGTAAAGAGAACCACTTGGCCATGAAGAGCTCTCTATTCTGGTTTCACCTGACTCACAGGGGACCTTGGGCAAGTTTTCAGCTGATCTTCTCTGAGTTCAAAATATAACACAGTATTTTGTTGGGCTTTCTCTAGGGATATGCTGCATTCAAGAACTTTGTCTTGGCTGACAAGTGTTCATCCACATCACTTGAAGGTGTATTTAAAGCAGAGTAAAACCCAAAACCTTATCTTCAGCTTTAGAATGCCGTTAGCTGTTTGTAAATGTGAGGCAAATCTATTAATATATTGCTGCTTTAACTACTACAAGTTTATGTAGTATTACAGATCTGTTCAAGCCACTTCAATGGCTTAAAAGACAATCTATTCCAGTTCATATATGGAAATCAGAATTATAATACTGTTCTAAAGGAAAAAAAGAAATAGGAAAATCTTTAAGAGAGACCTGGGGGGGGGTGCAAATTTTTTAAGTACAGGGATATGTCTACTCTACCCTGACCACCATCTCCACCTCTTTCTCTCTACTGTGACTACTACCACCAGAGCCCTTTCTTCTCTGGCATCCCTCTTCCATAAAAACTAATGCTCCCAACTCCCATTCCTTTATACTCTTTCTTAATAATACATCATTTGTAAATCACTTCATCATTTACACAATAATATGGTTTGGATATTTGTCCCCTCTAAATCCCATGTTGAAATTTGATACTCAGTGTTGGAAGTGGGGCCTGGTGGGAGACGTTTGGGTCATGGGGGAGGATCCCTCATGAATGGCTTGGTGCTGTCCTGGCTCTACTAGTTCCCATGAGAACTGATTGTTTTTTGGTTTTCTTAAATTTCTTTTTTAAAGACAGGGTTTTGTTCTGTTGTCCAGGCTGGAGTACAGTGGTACAATCATAGCTCACTGCAGCCTCAACCTCCTGGCTCAAGCAATCCTCCTGCCCCAGTCTCCCAAGTAGCTGGGACTATAAGTGCATGCCACCACACTGGCTAATTTTTTACTTTTATTTTTTTTAGAGATAGGGTCTTGCTATGTTGCCCAGGCTGGTCTCAAACTCCTGGCCTCAAACAATCCTCCCACCTCAACCTCCCAAATTGCTGGGATTACAGGTGTTAGCCACTATCACTGGCTTGAGAATTGATTGTGAAAAGCTACCTCCCTCCCCTCTCTCTTGCGATGCCTGCTCCTCTTCTCTTTCTGCCATGAATGGAAGCTGTCTAAAGTCCTCACCAGAAGCAGATGCTGGTGCCAATGTTTCTTGTACAGCCTACAGAACCGTCAGCCAAATAAACCTCTTTTCTTTATAAATTACCCAGCCTCAAGTATTCCTTTACAGCAATGCAAATTGACTAAAACACACACTATTTCTATTTATATCTGGTCTTAAAACAAAAATGACCCTTACAATAGCCCTGTGAGTCACACATTATTAGGCATGAGTTCAAAGAGACTAACTGGAAACAGTAGGTTGCAAATCCACATTTTCTGACTCCTAATCCACTGTCGCCAGTCCAGGGCTACACTCCTTGTCCAGCACTGATTCCTCCCTGACATTCTGCTTCCCTATAGAAAGAGGCTAGAGCTGTATTACTCATGACAGACAAGACTCATTCTTTCCACCTCCGCCATTCAACCCAACTTCACTATGGACCCAGGGAAAGACAGGAGGAGACAACTAAATGAAACATTAGTTATTCAAAAAATGTATACCTTGTCCCTCTAGCCAGAAGCCTCTGGAGTGTACGCAGAGGTGATCAAAGTGTCAGTCCTTTGAGTACCAGATGGTGACAGGCTGCTTTGAAATGAAATTTGAGTGAGCTGCTTGGGCCAACTTCAGAAATACCAAAGCCAAGTTTTACAGTCAGATATTATGATAAAAACTGTCTGAGGGATGCATATGTTCTTCAAATTGCTAACAACAGGGAAGAAGACCATAGCCAGAAATTAACACAAAATGCATAAGCTCACCTCATTGTTGGAAAAGGAATAACTAGTTTATGAGATATAGTAAGGCATCAAGGGAAAACGGAAAAACACCTGACTAGAAGTCAAAAATCCAAGGTTGCAGACCAATCCTACCTCTAATGCTGTGTCTCAGGTAATTCTCTTCACAATCCTGTGCTTCAGCTGCCTCATCTACGTAACAAAAAGGTGGGGGTTGGGGGAGTGGTCAATGAGATGCTCTCTCAGAGCCTTTCCAACTTTCACAGTCCACATTCTATTAATAAAGATTATGGGCAACTCCTCCCTAATATCCCAATCCATTCATCTTTATGAATTACAATAACCCTGAGAAACCACAAAATTAATTCTCAGGCAACAGCTGTGTAACATTTAACTTATATGGAGAAGTGCTAATTTCCTTCTCTTTAAGCCTTGCTGAGAGATAAAAGGCAAAATTAATAGGCTCTAGCAGTAATATTCATAAAACAACAAGCACTTAGAAACACAAAGGCATAGGAAAAAGATTCTCAAAACTGTATCTTGCACCTCACAGCCTCGGAACACGACACGTTTGGGAATTTCTGCACCTAGGTATCCCTAAAAATTGAGAATTCAAACTAAATCCATTAAAAGCTAAGAGTTCAAAGACAGTTACTCCTCTCTCATTTCTCCACTAATTTTAAGACAAAAAAATTAAGAAATTACACAAAGCAGGCATGGGGTGCGAGGGACCAGGGCTCCTTTTCCTCCGGCCCAGGCCCAGACTGACAGCTTCTAAAGCAGTTCAGAAGCCTGGGTCGGGCCCAGAGGGCTCCCCTGCCACCGGGCAGATGGCCTCCCCTCGCCTGTAGACCCCTCCCCCACTTCCCACACGTTTCCAAGCACCGCCAAACTGGTTGTTAAAGGCCTCAGCAAACAGCCCAGTTCCACAGCCTACCCCCTCCCAGCTATGTACACAAAAGGAAAGAAATAAAAGGGTACTTTGTTCATTTTTAAGGCTCACAGGAGACAACACTAAACCCCAAGTTTCTAGTGTGTTTTCTTTTCTTTAAAGCAATCAGGAGCTGAAAAATGCTCTGAGCTAGTTAAGCAATGAGATGCGATCCACCCTCCAAAGACACAGGGATGCTGCATTTGAAAGGGCCCGTTTAAAGTATATAAATTGTATCCAAAGAAGACAGAATAATGGCCAGCAAACACATGAAAAAATGTTCATCATCTCTAATCATTAGAGAAATGCAAATCAAAACCACAATGAGATACCACCTAACCCCAGTGAGATTGGCATCTATCAAAAAATCCCAAAACAACAAATGCTGGCGAGGATGTGGAGAGACAGGAACACTCTTACACTGCTGGTGGGACTGCAAATTAGTGCAACCTTTGTGGAAAACAATTTGGAGATTCCTCAAAGAGCTAAAAATAGAATTACCATTTGATCCAGCAATAGCATTATTAGGCATCTACCCCAAAGAGCATAAGACATTCTATTATAAAGACATCTGTACCCGAATGTTTATGGCAGCACAATTCACTATTGCTAGGTCATGGAAACAACCCAAGTGCCCATCAATTCATGAGTGGATTATTAAAATTTGGTATATGTTTACAATGGAATATTACTCAATTTTAAGAAATGACAGTGAATTAACACCGCTTATATTATCCTGGATTAAGCTTAAGCCCATTATTCAAAGTGAGGTGACACAAGACCCGAAGAATGGGCCCCACTCGTACTTGCCATCAAATTGGTATTGACTGATTGACACTATGGTTTTTAAGTGGTGGTGGTGTTCACTGGGGATTTTAGGGGTTGGGGGTGGACCCACATCCTGGGGATGTGGTGAGCACTGTGAAGGGGAGAGGCATGCTTGACGTGTATTTGCGGATGGGTATCAGAGGTCTCAATGGGGGGTGGGAAATCCTCTAAAACTGATTTATGTGAATAGCTGGTAAATTTGCTAATAACCATTTAATTGTGCACTTGAAATGAAGTAAAGACATGACATGTAAATTACAATTTAAAAAAATAAAAAATAAAAAAAAATAAGTATATGGTCCTTAATTTATTGTTTTGACTATTATTTTTCTTCTTGCTAACATTTAGCAAGTATCTACTCTCCTCTTTCTTTTTTTGTGCCAAGCATCGTATTTGCATTTATTTTTGTGCCACTGATTACTTTTGCATTCATGATCCAACAGATGGACTTGGCCTTACCATATTTTGTTGTTTATGCACACTGGGCACTTAGTTCTTTTAACACACAACCTACTCTGTCCTATAAAGTAAGTTGTTCTACAGTGGCAGGTGATTCTGGCACATACTAATACAGTAAAACATAAAAAGTTTGGCCACTTCTTTCTTTGGAGCTGTTATTGATCTTGTGAATTGTTTCAGCAGAATATTGTCTTGAATTTCTATTACTGTTAACAATTAAGCTTTACTTGGATCTCCTGATACTGTGGAGCCTCTGAATATTTATTCGTTCATATTTTTTACCTACTTTGTAGAGCTAAGAGCCATAATGAGCAATTTACCTTTTCTTGGTTGCCTTTTTGTGAGCAGGGCCCTATGTTTTATGTTTTATGAGAGAAGGGAAAATTAAGTAGAGTCAGTGGTCATTAAACTGTCTTCCATGAGTTACTAAGTTTCTTTGAATTATCTAGAGGAGTTCTTTGAATCCTAACATATGTACAGAAAAGACATTCTGTACATCACCATCAAGATATATGAAAGTGGGGGTCATTGATATATACTTGCAATGATTTGAATGTCCCATCCAAAGCTCATGTAACTGGTGGGATGGTGCTACCATTAAGAGATAATTAGGCCATAAGGACTTTGCCCTCAGGAATGGGTATTAATGTTGTTATTGCAAGAGAGAGTTGTAAAAAAGTGAGTTCGGCCCTTTCTTGCTCTTCCACCCTGTCTTCTACCATGGGATGACACAGCACAAAGGCCCACACTAGATGCTGTGTTTTTGGACTTTCCAGCCTTCAGAATCATGAGCCAAAAACTTCTATTGTTTACAGATTACCCAGTCTCAGATATTCTGTCATAGCAATATAAAACGGATGAAGACAATACTGTAAAGTGGAAACTTCATAGCTTAAACGAAATTAGGTGAAGGAATTTCTCCAGGTTACATCAATCTTGAGATTACAGTTATGACAAATATTATCTAAGGAATCTTGTGCTTGCAAGCTTTTTGTTGGCTCCTTTATTGCTACTTTCACTTGTAAATATTGAGTTGTTGCAGAAACCAATGTATACTTTGTCACAGGCTCCTTTTTAAATGTTATCTGTATTTCTTTCTGTTTTTCCTGGGCAATCTTGGTCTAGGCAATCATGACTCCCCTTCCCCATTTAAATGACCATTTTCTTTTAAAATGTATTTATAAGAATGAGCCTTACATGCATTTGCTATTGAAGGAATCAATAATTCTAGGTCCCAAGTCATTCCATATTTGTCTTGCAAAGCTAGCCATATTGTCTTGCAAAGCTAGCAATTCTTTGAATTCTGAGAAGCTATTCTCAAATACTAGAAATGGCTGAGGGCATTCCCATTTCATTAACATTTAAAACACATTAAGGCTTAGTAATAAATATAGGATAGTCATTGGACTTCTGCTCCAAGCTGAGAGGGCAGGGGAAATTTGGGAGGAGCTTCCTGCTCTTGAAGAGTGATAAGTAGGACAAGGATCATACAAATCTTAGATCTCAAAATAGGAACATTTCATCAAGAAAAAAGTAGAAAAAAATTTTGTATTTTTTTTTAAAGTCCTAGAGCTGATGGAGATGTTATCACAGAAAATTTAGAGCTGACTTTTGGGCATGGGAGATCACGGAGGGAGAAACGTAGTAATCATCCTGCTGTTTCTCACTTCCCTTGAGAGGATGTCAAAATAAACACACCAGAGTTGGTACACAGAGGCTGTCAGCAGTCTGGGCACTGTGCAGACCACATGTAAAGAGAGTTGGTAGTGCACAGCGAACTAGTGTTTGTTTCCATAATTCTTTCACAGACAGAAAGAAGGGAGAAAAATTTCATTCGTGCATCACAGAACAAATGTAGAAGCTAACAGTAGATACAGAAGCAGATTTTATGGAGACCATGATTAGGGTTTAAATTTAGTCTGATCTCCTTTTCTTAGCTATATTCTCCCATGTTTTAAATGTTATGGGGAAAAGGTACAGGGCACGTAAATTTTAGTTGGAGGAGGAGAAAAGGCTCTTGTACTTGGTGTTAACATTAAATCTATGGCATCAGCTCTACAAGTATCATGTAATCTGTCTCTAAGGCAGAGTTCAGACTTTGTGAGCAAGGTCACCCTGTGAGGCAGCTCAGTGTTCTGAGAGTTTGTGTGCTGCCCAGGGAGGAAGAGGCTCTTCTCAAGGCTCCTACTATGAAGCATGATTGGAAATGACAGGCAATGAAAATTCAGATGACCTGAATTACATGGTTTGATTTGATTTGACTAAGCCCATATTCCATATACTCAGCAAAGATAGAGAGGAAAATGTTTTAAAGAAGAAAATGCCTAGCTAATTAATGACAACACACTCAACATGTATTTCCAGTTAAAATAATTGTATTGAACCCTTACTTTAGCACTATACTTCTTCTTGATCTCTTTCCATTGGAATTAGTCATCAGAAACTTGGCTAACCACTTTATATACATTTAATGAAGTCCTTTAATGAGTTAAATTCTATTATTTTCATATAGATTAGGTTAGATCACATATCCAAGAGCTCACATAACTTGTAAATGCAGGAGGTGGGATTGGAACTCAGGTCAGTTTGACTTAAAACCCTTCTTCCTTCTAACTACTCTGCAACAATTCTTCTTTCTTCTAAAATGCCACACACTCCTTTCTCCACCATATTTAAAGTTATGTTGAAATTTCCATATTGTAAGTGGCTTAATCATTGAATAAAGGACTACACATATTCCTTAAAATGTATCCCTCCATCCTCATTGTGTTACTAATAAAAAGGGGCTTCTACCATCTGAGTACAAGTATGAGTTCTGTTGTCTAATTCCCCTTCCTCCTCCAATAAGATACATATTTTTTTCTGCTTATGCAAGCTGAGGAAGTTAGTTTGGCTAAACAGTCACTCAGTTTTTGGTGGAGTGGGTTTTGGAGAACTGAGGGGAAGGTAGTGGAAAGTGGTTGCTTCAGTGCCCTAAGCAATGCCATTACTGTAGCCAGTAAAGCTGTCATTGTGGCTTCCACCAAAGAACTGAGGTTTTTGACTCCCAGTACTCAAGAGTTTGATGTCATAGACAGAATAACATACTGACATATGAGAAGAACCACCTTTCCCTTGCTTGCTTCTTTCTCCTCCCTCTCTTCCTGATACTACGTGTGGGGAGGCTTGTGGTGCATTGGGGGAGAAGTTGCTGCAGAGTGTTTGCTGAGAATAAAGAGCCTTTGGCTTGTAGCCTGTCACTGCAGACTGGGCTGAGCGTGCCCTCCTGAGGCTTGGGCCTGCCACAAAGAGAAGGCTGTCTTAATTAGTTGCCTCAATGTTCCCAACCACTTCCAGAACAAATGCGGAATGACTCAGACTTGGGAAAGAATAAGGGAATTCAACAGACCATGAGTGATGGTATAGAGTGTAAAACTTTAAGAAAGATAATCTGGGAAAAGAAGATGAAAGAATAGAAAGTGATCTTTATTCCTATAGGTAGGCAGTGAATGGGTCACTGGCACAGCAGTAATTCTGGGCAGAACCTACCCAATGTGTGATTTATCATTGTTGGAAATAAAAATTACCTTTGCATTTACCATTTTATGTCCAAATTCTATTATTAATACATCTTTTAAGCTCACAATCTCTCTTTCACTTTTCCCATCTCTGTGCCTTATAAAAGCTATAGTGGGTAAGCATTTTCCTCTATGCTGACCCCCAGTAAATTGTGAATATACATGGCATTTGGGATAGTATTTTTCTATGTCATAATGCCAGTGACATCAGTGTATCTCAGCATCTTTGTGGTGACATTGAGCTACCCAAGGACCAGCCTTCATTCACTCAGCTGTTGATTCCTTGCCAGAAGGACATTCCACCACATTAATCCCATTGATGGACTGTCTGTGTAGATGGATTTTAACCCATTGATTTAAAAAAAAACTACCTGTGCCTCTATTGACAATTATTATCTCATTCCATATTGCTTAGCTCTTAACAATATGGTTCACAGTCTTTAAAATGTGCCAAAATTTAAAAATATTTCTAATTGTTTTTCAACATATTTGCCAATAAATCTAATTCCCAATAGTACTTTTACATATTAAGAAAAGATAAACATGTAACAAGATCTATACACATTCATTAAATAATAAATGTATTCATATTTAATAAACTATTTCTGATAAGTGTTTAGACTCACGAAAAGCTCAGATTAACTGCTGAAACAAATTTATGCTTTATCAAATAAAACTCTGCCTTATCAGTGTACAGTAATTGTTGAACATTGTGAAACATACCCTCCTAACTATGTCTGTTTTGTGGCTGTTGTTTATGTCTTAAGTATGACTATATATTACCAGATGGAAGAAACCTATGTTCCAAAAGCTGAAGTCTGTATACACCACTCCGGTTTCTTTTAGTAGAAAAATTTTGGTGAATAAAGAGTAGTAATAGAAAATGCATTCTGAGTCTATGCTGTAGCTGTGAACAACAAAGAGACTATTTTGAATGCAAACATATTTTCTTTCAACTGTGGTAAAGAATGTCACAGTTGGACTGAAGCTTTGTTAGCTATTGTGTCAAACTGAAATAATGTTTCTATCAGAGCATGTCTCATTTTAAAAAATATGCATTGTCACTGTAAATGTTGGCAGACCCATACCTCAAATTGGGCAATGAGCTAGTTTCACAACAAAAAAGTTTTAAGATTTTTCAGAGGCAGAATTTTATTACCTGTATTCCAAATCTAGTAAAAAAGGTTTCTGTGTGTTCTTTCAATGGAGTAGATTGCCTATATAATAAATATTCCCATTTTTCAATTAACCAGAAAAAAAAAACACCTTGACACATAGTTGGCTCAAAATGATGATAAACAGCCTGATAGGTGAGAAGTACAATGTGTGAGAAGAAATGGGAAAGAACGATTATTTATTCTCCCACCAGCTCCATGTGTGGTGATTAGAAAGTTATTAGATTAAACAAAGAACAAAAATTTGAGCCATGGACTGACATCTACCTTAATTTTTGGAAGAAGCCAGATGAAGAAGAAAAGAACTCTAGACTTGTTAAGTATTTGCTAAGTGCCAAGAGCTGTTCTGTAAGTCATGAGTATGTTCACTCTTTTAGTAAATTTAAGTAAAGTACCACGTGATTCATCTATGTAGCATCATCAAACACAGACATTCATATGGAACATAGTGAGTTTTGCTTGGTGGTAAGCCTAATGCAAGCACATATCTCAATGAATGATCTATATTCCTCTTGTTAAAGCCTTTGTTATCTTAACTTTGTGTGAAATTTATCATTTATTCATTTTATGTTTAGTTTTCTTTCTAGTTATGGGACAGGTTTATTTTTTCAAATTGTAACTAACAACATGCCAATGTGAGTCTTTATGAAGGATATGTTTTTATACTCAAAGAATTGAAAATGTTCAAAATACTTTTGAACCTAACATAATTTCTTAAGTTTTTTATTCAGTGTTGTGTGTGCTAGCAGTCAGAACTTCCTGAAAGACATAGGTATAGTTTTCTTCTACTGTTCCTAAGTTATCAGCAGAAAACAGCTGGGGAATAATTTTCCTGAGCTGAAAAGGTTTTATAGAGTGTTTAACTAGAATGATCAGTTGATACTGAATAGAGTAGCTGTAGTGCTTTTCATTGCTTCTTCAAACTTTCTTAGCTTGACTCTGTGGACAACAAAGCTGAGAATGCAACCCCTTTCCCACCTAGCGATGAGCAGGTGGTGATGGCACATTTTGCATTACTATGGCGATTGTTCATCATTTACTTAATGCTGTAATACTTTCTCCTGCCTTCCTCCCTCCCTCCCTCTCTCTCTGCCTTCCTTCCTTTCTTTCTTCCTTCCTTCCTTCCTTTCTTTTTTCCTACCTTCCTCCTTCTCTTCCTCTCTTCCTCTTTCTCTCTCTCTCCCTCCCTTCCCCCGGTTTCTTTTTTTCTGAAAGCAGCGAATTGTGAGAAATATAGATTTGGGTGCTAAATGATCTAATTTCAATAGAAAGTTCAAAGGTTTATCATAATTGCTCTTAAAATTGCTCTGATGTTTTGAGCTATTGACTGCTTTCTGTACCCATATAAAATGTATGAATGCTCTATTTAAGAACATAAAATATGAGTTGATATTATGAAATTCTCCCTTTTTTCTCAACTAAAGATATTCTATAGATTACTTTGAAATGAAAATGTTACCTGGGTATGTGGGCTGAGAATTCTGACTTTTCATCTGACAACCATGACTTTGTATATGACCTTGAGGAAGGCACTTGGCCTTATAATTGCCTATCTGTAGAATTGGGGATAATACAGATGCCTAATGATTATTAAAAAAAAAAAAGCTTTGATGCCTCAAATAAAACAAGGTAACTACATACTTTGGAATTAAATGTTTAAAGTAGATACAATTTCATTACTCTTCAATATTTCTCTGTGAAGCAGATGTGTTTCAGGAATTATGAGACTTTTGCAGTGAAATACAATAAAGCATTGCATTGCTAATGGACTTAGGTAGAAAATTAATAGGGAATCAAAACTTGAATTCAGGTTCACAGAGTTTTAATCATCTTCTTTTCGTGGTTTTTGATATTTTTTATTCTGTGATTTACCAAGGAAAATAATGAGAGGGATTACTATTATTTGCAAAAGTAAAATGTGTTGCATTATTAGGTCAAAATCATCTCATCAAATCTGCTTATGTCCTGCTTAGAAATGCTAATGTAACTTAAGAAGAACTCAAATCTGTTTGATTCTTCGTTTCCTCACCTGTAGGGCTTTTATGATTTATTAACATAGGGCTTTTATTTTGTAATAATATCTATATTTGAGACATTTTATGACTATTAGATTAAATAAGATAACAGGTATAAAATGCTCCTCAAACTCTTTAGAGCTATAAAAATGTAAGATCTTATTTTTGAAGGTAGTGTGTGGCCAAGGTAAAAAGCGCATTAAATATTAGGCTTACAAGGGTTGACTTAATTTGTTGGGCAATAGAGAAACCCTTAAAGATTTTAGAAAAGGCATTTAAAAAGCCCAACTAGACCTGGAGGAAGATTGACCTTGTAGCATTCTGTGTGACAGACTAAGAGACAAAAAGACTGAGGGCTGTGGTGTGGGCATAGTTAGAAACCTAGCACGATAGCTTGGGTAAGAGGTAAGGAAGAGTCTGAACAGGTCAATGACTACACTATTTAAAAAAACAAAGATAGGATGCAAAAGATACTGTACCAATAGACTCTATGGCATCAGTTAAAGAATGAAGAGGATGTTTAAGAAAAAAAAAGAATGAAATATGGCAGAGGATTCAATCTCAGGCATATGAGATAAAGTTAGAAATTTTAGGAGATAGAGTTGGTGCTTATAAAATATGAAAAATTAACTTTAGCATATGTTGACCTTGAGGAATTGGAAGGGCACCCCACTGGCAATGACAAGCAGACACTAAGAAACATTGAGTGAAATCAGGGAAGTCATCAGAAGATAAAGTGTTTAGAGGATGAAGAATCATTTGTAAGGAAGGAATAATAGTAGTCCTGACATTGGGGGTCTTTGATCCAAAAGATACTATAGAGACAGAGGGATACGTATCTTCATGTTACAAGTCTGTGAGGAACTCAGGCTCCAGAATGAGGCTAAAAGGAATGGCCAGAGAAATAAAAGAATCAAAAGAATATAGTATCATGGATGCCAGGGAATGAGAGAATTTGATATTTTCATGAAGATAGGGTGTTCAATATTTTAAAATATTTTATTAGAGACCAAGAAGAAAGGGACTGTGACTAAACATTAGAAATGTCAATTTTGAGGATATGATTGGTGAAAAGTGGGAGGGTAGAAATCACATCTGCTTTCTTCATTGTATCTCTATCACCCGGTAGGGGCCTCACATGTATGAACTATTTAGTAAATATTTCTGTGAATGAATAAATGGTGAAAACCAGATTATGAAAGTTCAATAAATGAGTTGGTGACAGAGTATTAACATTAAAGAATGGAGACTGCTTTTCTAAGACATCCGCAGTGGCACAAGGGATTATATATAATGGGCACACGTTACTACTACTAATAGCTAAGAGGTATTTGTAGCTTACCATTATCTCATTTGATCTTCTCAGCAATCACATAAGGGAAGTACTATTAATATCTTCATTTTAAAGTTGAGGAAACTGAAGCATCGAAAAATTAATAAATTAACCAAAGGTCACATAGCTGATGGTAGAAGTGAGGATGTATCTGATAATATCATCCATCTAGTTAAAATTTTTTAACAGTTTCCACATTGACTTCTGAGTGTCTACCAGTATCTGGCACACTGAAATATTTGTTGCCTTCCCTTTGAGAGAGAGACTTAGACACAGTAATCAAGTGACTTGCCCAAGACTCCAGACCGTTAACATTAGTGATGAAAATAGAGTTTAGACTCAGTCACAGTGACTCCAGAGCCCGTGTTCCTAACCACTATGCACATTGCCTCAAGTTGCTTTATGCTTGACATGGATGCTTGTGGGATTGAGCCTTGATAGGGCATTGAGAAAACCAGAATTAGAGATGGTAAATTGGGAGAAAAGTGAGTGATTGAAGAAGCAAAAACTTCGATAATGAATAGAAAGTCTGGTAAGAGTGACAGAGTGGGAGAAGTGGTAGAAAATCCAAGTTCTTGGAGGAACAGTGGTTCTGAGGATATTGAGATCTGAGGCATGTTATACTAGTGGATGAGTGATGGTGAATGGAACTGGAGGTCACTAATGTTGAATATTTTAAGACTATAATCCCTGTGCTTTGGGAATACTAGGTGGGAGGATCGATTGAAGCCATAAGTTCAAGATCAGTCTGGGCAACATAGGGAAACCCTATCTCTACAAAAAATTTTAAAAAAAGATTTATGCAACCAAGATGTTAAAAGGCTGAATGGAAGTCTTTTGAAAATAAACCTAGACAAAGGAGACTTCTCTTTTTGAGGCACGGTATCTCAGGATTATTGATAGGTATATACATGTTATTTATATATATCAGTGATGCCTGCATGATGTGGTACAATCTTCTTGGAGTTTATAGGTGGAAGATGTGAAATCCCATGTTGGCTTCTTCCACCTGTAAAGTTCTGAGTCCAGAGAAGTTCTTCTAGATGTTAATTCATGAGATTTGCTTTAAAAAGAATCTTCTACAGAATTCATTTCCAAGCCTTATGGCTAGTAAACATTCAGCCAGTGTGTACATAATGGAGATCATGCCTAGTAGGAAGGCTCCTCTCTCTTATGAGGAAAATATTATAGCAGGTACCCTCCATTCATTAATGCTTTCTTGAAAGATGTTGATGAATAATTTTCCTAAGGGAAGTCATTTGAGGGACATGTGTGCAGTTCAGGTGTTTGGTTTAGAATTTTAACTACTAAGGCTGACTGAGATTTCAAGGATAACAGAGGACACCATATATTGTGATATTCTGTTTAAATAGAACTACCCTGGAACTTAGTGCCATGCTGCAACACTGCTTCCAGGCCTATAGTCGGAAAACCAGAAGTTCTTTTCATTGCTCTGAAGTGTCTTTCAATGCTTCCTTGATGAAACAACCACAGTTAACCTACAAGTATAACCACGGGATTGTGAACTTCAGAAAGAAATGTAGCAAGGATTAGTAGTAGCTACAGCTGAAAAGACATAGGCTTCCTCAAAGGAGAGAGCAGCATTTGAGATTCATTATCCTTATAGGCTGGGTTTTCTCCTTCACCCACACAGACACACACACAGATACACACACACACAAATGCACACGCATAGTCTCTCTTCAGTGAATCTTCTTTTTAAAAACTTGACATTTTCCTAAAAGGCAGACTGCACATCAGGATACACGTAGGACCCAATGAGACATAAAACATAATTCCTCTTTTACAGGACACATTTCTTTAGACTCCGATTCATTACTGGTTCAGGCAGTTAGGGAAAGAGGCAATAAAAGGCAAACAGGAGCCACATTTTCACATAATAGACAGTCAACTTCCATAGACTTTTGTGTCCTTCTTCAGAGATTTTTTTTTCCCTCTCTTTGAAACTTTTGCAGATACAGTTTTTAACTATGCTGTATTAGCCTCAGTGATAACCCAGGGAGGGTCAGTCTATAACTGCCTCTTGAATTGCAAGAGAACAGAAGTTACAGTCGGACTAATAGCATGCAGGGAGTTCAGTGCTTTTGCTGCTTTGAAGGTTGTCTGTCAATTTTTCTTAAAATACACACGTACGTACACTGCCTTCAGTCCTCTGACTGATTAATGTGGCTCTGTCCCTCCAGGCTAACACATGCTGCACTCTCCTTGTTTCTAGCAGCCAAGCCCCGCTGGTGTTGCCCAAATTATACCTGGTCCTTTCTGACAAATTATTGTGATTATTAAGAAAGTTTGATGACATATCATTTTTTGGATTCCAGACCTTCTGTCAGATAATAGAGTCAGAGTGTGGGGCTGCTGCAGTTATCCCATATCAATGTTCTGAGTTCAAATAAAGTGTCAGGATGACTAAGTACAAGGGATTTGTGGAATGCTTTAATGTTGCCTCATTTCAAATCACTTCATAAGCAGCCTAGTAATGAGCTCAATAAATTCTGTTGGAGGAGGAAAAAAAAAAAGATCCCTGTATTCACTACAGAAAAAGTAGGTTGCTATTTTATAATTAGGCCTCTGGGCTGGAGGGAAGGAGTCTTATTTCCTGTTTGAAATCCACTTTGTTAGCTCTGTGATGTGGAGATGGCTAAATGAGTATGAAATATTATAATTAAGGACATCACAAGCTGTTTATCTTATCAGCAGTGTTTTCCCTTAAAGGCTGCCTCATTGACCACTTGTGTATTATAACCAGTTTTTTTCTGTGCTTTGCCAGTTGTAACCGACAGAGGTTTATCTGGCTCAAAGCGGGAAAGAGGAGATACGAACAGCAGCCCAGCAACAAGGAGTCATGTGAGAGGCCTAAATTGCTTTTATTTTGCCTGGATCAGGATTCTTTTCAGTAACAGCAATAGCTGTTTGTTTATAGAAAGAAGTGAGTTTGTAAAAATTTGACTAAACCTGGTGAGAGCATATTACCCCACTGTTGTCCGCGGCCAGGCAGTGGGTGCTGTCTTGGACATCCTGCCAAGCACAATGTTTTTGTTTTTAAGCTAGCACAGAAAAGCAATCCCACTTTGAAAATGAGAACTGGTTTATTATTGATTGGAAGGAAAGTAAATGGCCAGATCTGTAATCTCTACTGTGATTTGAAAAGCTCTGCATTATGATAATCTTTCAACCTGCCAACTTTCTTGCTTTCATTCAACAACGGGACTGTGGGTCCTGCTCTTCTGTAATATACTGAAATGAAAATTCTCCCCAGATTCTGCTGAAACGGTCTAGATAGCAGTTATTTGGCTGAACTGAAAGATTAAATCATATTTTCATAACACCTTGCCATAGTGTTGATTTCTAAAAGATCTTAGTTCTCAAAAACAGTGAAAATCTAATGTATTTAAAATATGTACTCAGTATGTTTAGACATTCAGCATTGGTTAGCCCCTGGCAAGATGATGGGGGATGACAAGTTTTTCTTCTAAATCTCATCCACAAACCTGCTTTGATCCTAGAATCTGAAAGCCCCTTCTATATACATTCTGTCTTCACAATTTCTCCGTCAAAATCCTTTTAAGACTATAATAAGCAGGTTTATGAAATAGTGATAAACTTAGCCACATAAGAAGTGTTAAGGTCTTCTGGTAAGCTTTTATACGCTTCCCAGAGCTCCAGCTTATGGGTGTGGTCTTTGTGCACTGCCCAAAAATATCAGGCCAAGAAGCGAGTGGAGAATGAAAGCCAGTTTTGACTCAGTTCACCCAGCCTTGCCTTGGGACAGGTTTGAATGTGCACAGGGGCATGAGTTGCCTTTTTAATTTGCTATCCACAAAGGATGCCTTTGCTTAATGTGCACAAAAGCACCACATGAGCTAGAGCTAGGCCTCATATTATTTTCCCCAAAGTGGATAGAAATAAATTTGTAATTATAGCCTTTCTCTTATTGTAGAGGTTATTTGAATGCTAGGTCTCTTGAAATAACCTTACATAGACAGAAGCTGACTTTGCCCATACACGTAATTATTAAACACACATTTGTATTGTTTGTACAAAATGCCAACACGTAAGCCACTAAACAATGGCCATGTTCTGGAACAGAGGTTGGAAAACTTTTTCTGTAAAGAGCCAGACATTAAATAGTTTAGGATTTGCAGGCCATACTGTGTCTGTCACAACTGCACCTCTGCTGTTGTGGCACAGAAGCAGCCATAGACAATACAGAAGTGAATGGATGTGGCTTTGCTCCAATATAGCTTTATGTATGGATGCTGAAATTTGAATTTCATGTGCTTTTTACATTCACCATTTTAAAATGTAAAAACCATTCTTAGCTCAAGGGCCACACAAAAACAGACTGCAGGCTGGATTTGGTCTGTGGCCAGTAGTTTGCCCATCCTTATTCTATAGTAACTTTCAAGTAAGACACCTTGTTTTTCTGGGGGCTGGGGTACAGTCGGGGCAAGGTTCCCACTGAATGGTAATCCCACAGACATACTTTGAGACGCTGCCAGATTATCAAAGGAGAGAATGACAAAAAGGTGACATTTAAGAAAGACTCGTTTCCTTTAAATTTTATATCAATTGAGTTATTTTTAGGAAGTAAAGCATGTTAAATATTATCATTGAAATGCAAGAGAAAATCACCATGAATTGAGATGTACTTATTCAGAAATTCTGCTTATTACCATACAACAGCTAATCCTATTTGATGTCAGTAGAATTCTTTTACTCATTTATTCACTAATTGGTTTAGCAAATATATATTGAATTCCTGCTTCGTGGAGGACTCATGACATGCTTAAAATGGGGGAAAGGACAAGTCATGGGAGGCAGGTTTGAATCCCTAAGAAGTTCCAGAAGTGGAGTATTCCAGAGGCAGAGTGGAACAGCTATAGAAGGCTGGGAAATAGTCACCAACAGATGACCTGGCTTGTGGGTTTATCTTGTGAGCAAACATTGCACATGCCTTAGGAGGAGAAGAAGCAGAGTTGCAAGTGACAGCAGAATGTAAACAGAAACTCAAAACTACCCAAGAAAGCATACCTTTTAAGTGTACACATGGAGCTTTTAGCCATAGAAACAAAGATCTTAGCAGCTCAATCTTCTAGGATGAAGGACAGTTATAC
Organism: Lepilemur ruficaudatus; assembly: GCA_963574885.1. Lineage (NCBI taxonomy): Eukaryota > Metazoa > Chordata > Mammalia > Primates > Lepilemuridae > Lepilemur > Lepilemur ruficaudatus. The sequence goes on from CAUYRT010073002.1 coordinate 19,117, forward strand.
TTTATATACATATTTGTTGAGAACATTGGCTCCAATATTTTTCTCTTTGCTGCTGAGATTTTTGTATTTTTAACAAGTACCTCTTTCCATCTGCAGTCAATCCGTTGCTTTTTCTGCCATGCTCGATGCATTCCTTCATTATTTCCAGGACAGCTACTCTGAAGTAACCTCCATCACCATATCACCCCATCATCACCACCACCTTGCACATGGGTAGAATTTTTCTGAAAGAGAAATTGATAATTGCACCTTGATTTTTCAATGGAAACATTAATTGAATTGAAAAAGAGAAGAGTTAATGTGACTTATTATAGTCATCCAGAATTCTGGCAGCCTTCACAGAAATAAAATGCATGGGAAAGAAATAAATTATTCTAGCTCCAAAGTGCCAAAACATATGGATGAAATATGAAACATGAAAAATGCAGTCAACTGTCCAGATATGCTTTCTTCTAAATGGCAAGCATTTTGTATTTACTAATTTAACCACTTTAAAACCCACATGAAAATCTGTCTAGAATAAGACAGCACCATAAATGTCTTAGTTCTGTGTAATATTTCTAGAAGTCTTCATAATTTCAAGTATTTGTTCACATACCATATTTGACTGAGCTCTCATAACTTTGCAGTGAAGTATTAACATCAATTCCATTTTGCAAGAGTGGTCACTGAGGGTTAAGATGTGCAGGGACCTGTCCCAACTCAATTGGCAGGAAGTCTTGGCAGGGGCTGAGATTTCGGCCCAAGTAAGTTACAGGTTCCTTCAGTTATACTGTATTATCTATTCATTTGACAAAATTGCACCAAGGCTGCCATTAGCTCCCCATGTGTGTGACTAAAGAAACTAAGCTGTGTAAGCCACAGACTTTGATGAATTGCTGTTATTTGCAGAGCTTTTTGTTGAGAGCCTCAACTCGTCCCATAAGATTTCTGCTACCTCTGCTCCCAAAACGTGAAATCCTGAATCAAAATTTTCTGCTGCCTGATGCTTCTCTCTCCCAAGAACTTAAATGATATGGCGTGTTGTTTAAAATTTGTAAACATCAAAAGGTTCATCAAAGCCAAATGTCTCATATAGTATTACACAGACCTACCCATTGCATTGGATGTAATAATTTATCATTATGGGCAGATGTATAATTAACATCATTTATAATGAGACAGATATACAAACTTCATGTTTGATGTCATTCTGCCAAATACTATAACATGGTGCAGTTAAAAATTGACATGGATCATATATTTGGTTAGTGGCCTGTGAGGAAAACCAAAGTCAATCTGATTTCAGCCCCATCAAGATAAGGCATCTCCTGCATTCTGCAGCCTCATGTGAGAATGTTTATTTTAAAGGGGGGGGGATATGTTCATGAGAATGTGGTAATGCTTAATTGCTTTCCAAATCTAGAATAAATATTTACCTAGAGAAAATTCTTCAAGACATTAAGGCAACTGTTCTGTCTCCTAAGCCAGAGAAACACATCAAACCACAGGTATTTGTGGGCTGTCAGAGAGCCCCAGCTGATTAACATTGGCACTTTTATGTACCTTCTTGAATCTCTACCAATACCCTCTGTACTGCACCTTGCAGGCTCTCTTCTTTCCCCTTTACAAACTTAGACAAACAATATGAAAATCTTAATTTAAAAAAATGTGGCAAACCAGGTACAGGAAAGATGCAATATGGGTTTTTTTCCCCAATCTTCTCTCTTCCCTTATCCTGGACCCCATTTTCTCCACTGAGAAGCCCATAAGATCATGGCTGATGAAGATATGAAATCAGATGAACTACAATCCTGTGTAACTGGAGATATCTTCCAAGGAAAGCTGGAATGTAGGTTTTAAGGTGGTTAAATCAGTAAATACAAAATGCTTGCCATTTAGAAACCTGTTGAGTCAGTGATCCATTCAACAAACATTTGTTTGGTTATTATATATCAGCATCTGTGCTAAGCACAAGTGTGTCCACCTCCACTGGCCACCCCCAAATTGAATAAGCAAATCATAGCTTAGTGGGGCAGATAGACACATAAGTTACACAATTAAGATAGAGTATGATGAGGGCTATGCTGGGCTCTATTAAACCAAAAGGGAGGGAAATATAACCCAGGCAAAGGAGATCAGGCAAGGCTCCTTGGAGGAGAGAAACACATATACTCTGAATGCAGGACTTCTAACTGCCAGGGCTTTGGCTTTAAGCTCATCCTCCATCACCCTGGGGCTTCCCAGTGGGTGTCTCACATTTGATGCTTCTCTCTTTTCATTTTAGTCTCAGCTATGGTGCTGCATCCTGTCTGGCTCCTGCTCACTGAGGGGCAAAGCTTCTGAGCTGCCACTGCCAAAGTCTGTCACTATAATTTCTGTGTTAGTGCTGTTGGACTGACTGAAGCCACCATCTCTGAGGTAGGCCTAGCATAGGTTTCAGCACTGAATAAAGGCTGAGGCTGCAGGATAGGCACCAGTTATTCTTTGTAGGTCTGGTAAAATTCAGGTGTGAAACCATCTGGTATGGTACTTTTCTTCTTAGGAAGGTTAGAAAGAACTGGTGCCTATCCTGCAGAAATTATTCCACAACGTCAAGAAAGAAGGAATCCTCCCCACCACGTTTTATGATGCCAACATTACCCTGACACCAAAACCAGAAAAGGACACAACAAAAAAAGAAAATTACAGACCAATATCCCTTATGAATATAGATGCAAAAATTCTTAACAAAATCCCAGCAAACTGAATTCAGGTGCTTACCAAAAAAATAATTCATCATGACCAAGTGGGCCTCATCCCAGAGATGCAGGGATGGTTCAACATAGCGCAAATCGATAAATGTAATTCACCACATACATAGAAGTGTAAATTACAATGTTTCTCGTCTGAAAGTGTTTATCTCATTGTGGAGGCAAAATGCACATCTACCACACAGGATTCTAGAAAACAAAAATCTACATAGTCAGTCTGTGTTCAAAATATTTTAAATGGTAAATCACTAGAAACTGAGTGAATTTTATGTTGAAAACTTAGGCTGTAATATAACCGAGGAGTGTTTTTTAAGGTGCTGGTTTAGGCAGCACAGCTAATCCTATTTTGTGCTCATGCACTGCGTTTGCCGACCGAGGTGAAGGCTGGTGGTGCCGCCGTCGCTGGGCCTGCAGCGTGGGGTGCACGGCAGAGGAGCTGGGCAGAAACCACGTTTGCTGTGCAGCCTCAGAAGTTTGAGATCTGAAATACTAAACGCTAACTTTTCCTAAGGATACATACCGCTTCAATATTTTTATTTGGCTATATCCTACGCCATTTTAATATTTAAAATTGCATTTTGCCAGTAGTGGTTACATGAAAAGCACCAGAGTCAACAGTAGGGCTGTCAGTCATAGCACATCGTGGTTTGCTGGCGATGTACCGACACGTTGCAGCTCTTTCTCATATTTTCTTATTGGGGGGAATCGCCTGTGCCCGTGTTAGTTGACACCCCTTCTTCTTGCATAAACCACTGGGTTTTCCTCTAGGGCACTGTATACATTTGTGCCCATCTGCCGCCCTGTCCCGCCAAGCCACTAAGTCCTTCCAGATCTTGAGGCTGAGGGGAACATGTGTGCTGGGCGTAAACACACCGCACGATTCTAGCCATAGCTGCGCAGTTTGCTGCTGAACGTGTCTGGTTGCCTCAGCTGGGGAAGAGCATCCACTTGGTTATCACTTCATTGCTGCAGGTCACCATGGCTGCTTTGCGAATCTCTTTGTTCACGCTAAATTTTAGCAGAACTGAAACAATTACACATTAGAAAAAAGTGACTTAAAAGATTATAAAGAATAATTTCACTCTACATATCAAAACCCTGCCGTTTAGAGGAGTTGGGAATCGTCAAAGGTCACAGATGCAGTTTGTGGTGAACTCTGGCGTCCAGTCAGGCCTTCGGATCCCACTCAGCATCTTTCCGATGCTCTGAGCTGCGTCTTCGGAACATCTGGAGGTTCCAGGGTGCTGGGACATGATGAGGTCGTGCGACGTCAGCAGCAAAATCGTAGGGTTTGCTCTCCATGATGTTTGTGGAAATATTTTCAGTTTGTCCTGGGAGAAGAATACCTTAGGAGTCACCCTTGTGCTTCACTAGCAAGTTACAGTGGTCACTGTGTCTATTTAACTTTCAAAGCTGTCCCAAAAAGAAGGCGTTGCTGTTCCTACAGAGCAAAGAGACCAAGAATAGACAGGTTGGGACTGATCCCGGCCGCCCGGTTACTGAATGGCAAAGAAGGTTTGAAGCAGAAATCCTGCATCCAAGACCAGAAATATCCCTGTTAAAGAACAGCTGATCTCCTTGCTTCTGCCTTTCCTTTTTACTATTAGTATTTATTTACCCTTCTGTGAGATTCATTCCTAATTTGTATTCTAAGGTGTGGGTGTGCTGCTCTTTCCTAAAAATGAAAACGGCCCAGCACTTCCTCCTGCCGTGAGTGTGAGCAGGAAGGAAAGGCAGCGGCGGCAGCAGGCAGAGCCCGGCTGGGGGACGGGAGTCTGAACTCCTCGGGGAGGCGGGCAGAGTACTGTCGCCCAGGCAGCGGCGGGGCGGTGGAGCTCAGGCTGCTCGCTGCAGTGGCGTATTCCAGCTGGAACCTGCCTTAGATTTATAACATGGGACCTCATTCGCCTTCCAACATAGCGCGAAGGGACGTGCCAGCCCAAATGCCGCTGGACTTCATAACTTGCCCACACTTATTTATTTTTCCTCAGAATAATCTGAAGTTATATCCTTTATTTGTGCCCACATACAAGTCACTCAACACAATCTACAGACGCTAAGAGGCTCTATGGGAGCAGACTCCCCCGCCGGTCCTCCCCGCACCAGCGGGGCACGAGCCCACAGCAGGGGCAACGCTGACGGCAGTGCCCGTTGGTGGCAGTGCCTGGGTTCGTCCCTGTTCTTAATCATGCTAAGCGCGTTCTTTTAGAAACATATAAAGTGACTAAACATTTTTGGAATGATTTGTGCAGCTTTCCTGAATGTTTACTTTAAAAAATACTTAATTTTTTTAGAGCAGTTTTAGGTTCACAGCAAAATCGTGAGGAAGGAGCAGGGACTCCCCACGTGCGCCGCCCTGTCCCGCTCTCCGCAGTGGTCGCGGTTGTCACGTTGGCGCGACGTGACCACCCAGCGCCGTGCTTCACACCGGGGCTCGCCCTCGACGTCACACGCTCTGTGCTATCGTTTGGCTGCCCTAAAACCTCTCTGTCTGTCGTCCCTCCCCGTCCCACGCCCTGGCGGCCTCTGATCCGCGCTGTCTTCATCGTCGTTTTGCCTTCTCTAGAATGTTGGAATCACGCAGTATGTAGCTTTCTCAGATGGGCTTCCTTCTCTGAGCGGTCTGCAGGTAAGGCCCCTCCGTGTCTTCTCATGGCTTGATGGCCCATTTCTTTTTAGTGCTGAATAACGTCCCGTTGTCTGGATGTGCCACGGTTCATCTGTCCACTCTCCCACTGAAGTGCTTCTTTGTAGCTCTCAAATTTTGGCAATTACGGATAAAGCTGCCGTAAACGTTTGTGTGCAGGTTTTGTGAGCATATACGTTTTCAGCTCATTTGGGCAGCACTAAGGAGGGCAGTAGCTGGAGCGTACAGTAAGGGTGTGTGTAGTTTTGTGAGGACTGCCAGACTGTCTTCCTACGTGGCCGCGCCATTTGCATTCCCGCCGGCGGCGAGCGAGGGCTCCCGCTGCTCCCCGTCCTCACCGGCACGTGGTGGTGTCAGTGCTCTGGAGTTTGGCCATTCCCACACGTGTGTAGAGTATCTCACTGGTCTGATGTGCATTTACCTGGTGACACTTGGCGTGGGGCATCTTTCCGTGTGCTCATTCACTGTCTGCACGTCTCCTTGGTGAGGTGTCTGTTAAGGCCTTTGGCCCAGTTTTTAATCAGGTTGTTTGTTATTGTTGAGCGTTAGGAGTTCTTTGTGTGTTTTGGATAACAGTTCTTTGTAAGCTGTGTCCCAAGTCTGTGGCTTGTCTTCTCCTTCTCTTGACATTATGTTTTCCAGGTATGTTTTTAATTTTGATGAAGTTCTTATTATCTGTTTTTCTTTAATGGATCTTGCCTTTCGTGCTGTATCTAAAAGGTCATTGCCATCCCCAAGGTCATCTAGGCTTTCTCCTGTGTCATCTTCTAGGAACTTTACCGTGTTGCATTTTATATTTAGGTCTATGATCAATGTTCAGTTAGCTTTTATGAAGGGTGTGAGGTCTGCACCTATTTGTTTTTGTATGTGGATGTCCAGTTGTTCCAGCACCGTTTGTTAGAAAGACTTTCTTGGCTACGTTGTTTTTCTTTTACTCCTCTGTCCAGGATCAGCTGACTGTGTTGTTAATGTGGGTCTGTCTCTGGCTCTCCATTCTGTTCTGTTGATCTGTCTGTCTGTTCTGTTGCCAACGCCACACTGTTCTGACTACTGTAGATTTGTAGTAAGTCTTGAGCTGGGCAGTGTCAGTGCTCCAGCCTTGTTCTTCTCCTTCAACACTGACTTGGCTACACTGGGTGCTTTGCCTTTCTTTTATACACACACATACACACACACACACGTGCACACACCTGCATATACACACATACACACATACACACATACACATACACATACACATACACATACACATATACACACATACACGTATACACACATACATATATATCAATTGACACATAATAATTGTACGTTTGTGGAGTACAGTGTGATGTTTCAATACATGTGTACAATGTATAATGATCAAATTAGAGTAATTTGCACATCCATCACTGCAAACCTTTATTATTTCTTTGTTGGCAACATTTAAAATCCTCTCCTCTAGCTACTTGAAAAAATCCAATAAATTATTATTTGCTATAGTTCTTTTGCCTTTCTGTATAAACTTTAGAATTAGTTTGTTGATATCCACAAAATAACTTGCTGGGCTTTTGATTGGCATTGCATTGAGTCTATAGATCCAGTTGGGAAGAACCAATGTCTTGACAGTATTATCTTCCTATCCATGAACATGGAATATCTCTCCATTTGTTTAATTCTTGTTTGATATCTTTCATTAGAATTTTGTCATTTTCCCTCATATAGCTCTTGTATGTATTTTGCTAGATTTATACCTAAGTATTTAATTTTTTTGATGCTAATGTAAATAGTATCGTACTTTTAGTTTCAAATTCTACTTGTTCATTGCTGGTGTGTAGGAAATTGACTGACTTTTGTATCTTTTGATCTTGCTATAATCACTATTAGTTCCAGGATTTTTTTTTTATAGAATCTTTCAGATTTTCTATGTAGACTATCATGTCATCGGTGAACAAAGACAGTTTTATTTCTTCCTTCTCAATCTGTATACCTTTTATTTACTTTTCTTGTCTTATTGCATTAACTAGGACCTCCAGTATGATGCTGAAAAGGAGTGGTGAGAAGGGGCATCCTTGCCTTGCTCCTGACCTTAAGTGGGAAAGCTGCAAGTTTCTTATCATTAAGCATGATGTTAGATGCAGATTTTTTGTAGATATTCTTTATCAAGTTGAGGAAACTCCCCTGTATTCCTAGTTTACTGAGAATTTTTTTTTATCACAAATGGGTATTGTATTTTGTCAAATTATTTTTCTGCACTTATTGTTATTTTTAGCCTATTGATGGGATAAATAACATTAATTGGTTTTAAAATCTTGAATCAGCTTTGCACACCTTAGATAAATCCCACTAGGTCATGGCATATAATTCTTTTTGTACATTGTTGGATTCGATTTGCTAATATTTTGTTGAAGATTTTTGCATCTATGTTCATGAGAGATATTGGTCTATAGTTTTTTTATTGTAATGTCTTTGTCTGGTTTTGGTATTATGGTGATGCTGGTCTCATAGAATGAGTTAGGAAGTATTCTCTCTGCTTATATCCTTTGAAGGATATTGTAGAGAACTGGTATGATTTCTTCTTTAAATATGTGGTAGATTTCAACAATGAACCCATCTGGGCCTGGCGCTTCTGTTTTGTGTGATTATTAATTATTCATTCAATTTTTAAAAAGAAATATAAGCCTATTTAGATTGTGTATTTCTTTTTGTGTGAGTTTTGGCAAATTGTGTCTTTTAAGGAATTGGTCCATTTCATCTAGGTTATCAAATTTGTGGGCATTGACTTGTTCATGGTATTCCTTTTTTATTCTTTTTATACCCATAGGATCTATAGTGATGTCACCTCTTTAATTTCTGATGTTAGTAATTTGTGTCTTCTTTTTTTTTCTTAGTTATCTTTGCTTGAGGTTTATTGATTTGATTGATCTTTTCACAGAATCAGCTTTTGACTTTATTGATTTTCTCGATTGATTTTATATTTTCAATTTCATTTATTTCTGCCCTAGTTTTTATTATTTCTTTTCATCTACTTACTTTGGATTTAATTCACTCTTCTTTTTCAAGTTTTCTAAGGTAGAAGCTTAGATTATTGATTGTAGATCTTTCTTCTTTACTAACATGCATTTGATGCTATAAATTTCCCTCTAAACACCTCTTTTTGCAGCATCCCACAAATTTTAATAAGTTATATTTTCATTTTCATTGAGCTCAAAAATGTCTTTAAATTTCTCTTGAGATTTTTAATTTGCCCAATGTGTTATTTATAAGTATGTTGCCTAATCTCATATTTTGGGATTTTACAATTATTCTTCTGTTATTGATTTTTAGTTTAATTTCATTCTGGTCTGAGAGCAGACATTGTATGATTTCCATTCTTCTAATTTTGTTAAGGGGTGTTTTATGACCCTAGGGTCTATCGTGGTGAATATTCTATGTGAACTTGAGAAGAATTTGCATTCTTCTGTGGTTGGATGAAGTGTGGATGTTGATTATATCCAGTTGTTTGATGATGTTCTTGGGTTCAATGTTGTTCTTCTGGCTGTCTGCCTGCTGGACCTGTCCATTTCTGATGGAGGGATGTTGGAGTCTCCAACTATGATGGTGGATTTGTCCATTTCTTTTTTCAGTTCTACTAGTTTTTGTCTCACATAGTTTTACCCTCTGTTAGGCATATACACTTTCAGGATTGTGTATCTTTTTGGAGAATTGACCCCTTTATCATTATGTAAACACCATTATTTTATCTCTGATAACTCTCCTTGCTTTGAAGTCTGCTGTGTATAAAATTAATATGGCTGCTTTTGCTTTCCTTTGATTAGTGTTAGATGGTATATATTCTCCATTTACTTTTAATCTACATGTATTTTTATATTTCAAGTGGGTTTTCTTATAGATGGCATATAGTTGGGTCTTATTTTTTGACAATCTTGGTCTTTTAGAAAGTACTTTTTGACCATGGACACAAAAGTGATTATT